>JANHGB010048348.1:39889-84289 GCA_026283785.1 Coracopsis vasa
TGTCCTATTAGCCAAAATTTGCCTGAAATTCCGTATTTTGAACTCAAGGCCTCATCTTTCAGGCCTCAAAGACCCTCTCAATCAGCATACTGCAAAGGTTTTGTCTGCCTCTTGAATTCTCAGATCCATGAGCCCAGTGAACTGTTTTGGTCTCCAAAACTTAGAAATACTAACAGTAATAAAAATAAATTATAGTAGAGTTCAAGCATTGAAAGATGCCACATTTGGATGGTGAGGTGGAGCCAAGTGCTAGCTCATAGGAGCAGTTCAGGTGAGGTTTCCTGATGGAGCTGTCACACGATACATCGCTAGATAATGCATGTCCCTGTGGGGTTTGCTAATCCCAGGTCTGTTGGGCCACCAGCATCATGCCCAGCCACTTGCAAAGGAGGTGAGAGATCCCCAGGAAGCTTCCAATGTTTTCCACTGTGGGCACCTCCAATGGAAGACCACCTAAGACTCACTCTAAAGGCTCAAAAGCCTTGCACATGCACACACACATGAACACACACACCCCCATGCCAAAGAATGACTCTCACTATCTTGCCCCTGGTCAAGAACAGTAAAAAAAGCAATTTTCAGACTTTTGTGCTGTTTTTAAGAACTAAAGGCTGTAAATCAATGTCAAAGAAGCACTATGCCAGAAACACAGCATCACCAGAATTTGGGGAGCAGGAAGAGAAGCAAACCAATGAAGCCCATCTTTCCCTCCCCACCTCCTGCTACCCCATGAATGGAAAGGGAAGAGAGAAGAGTAGTCAAGTAATATCAACATCAGACGCCATGGGCAGTCATCAGATTTTCTTTCAGCTGCTTACCAGTGTGGCTCCTTTTATGTACCATTAGCACATTGGGCCCAATGCAAACCATGCCACAGACGTCACATTTCAGTTTACCATTCGGAAGCCGGATTCCTCCCTCGCTTGAGAGCTCCTGGATCTTTCTGTTATCCATCATCTCGTTACTCTCAGTGAGAGGGTCTTCCAGGCTGCTTCCTTCATCATGAGCCCTGATCTCATCTTCCTGACACAGGGGCTTCCTGTCAAATTCATCATCACTTTGCATTTCTAGCTTTACTGAATTTGCTGAAATAAAAAAAAATAAAAAAATAAAAAAATTAAAAATTAAAAAAATTAAACCCATGTATGTTCTAAGTTCCCAACCGCTAATATAATGATAAATCTCTACTATTATCAATGTTAAAGCACAGCCTTAAAGCTCTGACCAACACGAGGGCCTCATGGTGGTGAGAGCACCACAATCTCACAGTCTGATGATGGTGATGGCACCACAAGTCACAAATGTGTTTAGGCCCTGTTTTGTTGGGTTTTTTTAAGTTCTTAATTTCTATCCCTATTTTACAGCTTAGAAACTAAGGCACAGCGTGATCCAGAGACCTACCAAAAGCTGCAGAGATGCAGCAGGCTTAAGAACTGACCCTCCTGCTTAGCTTGAAACATAGGAGCTCCCTTCCTTTCAAGAAGCCCAAGTCACAAGACCAAAAGACATAGCCACGGCTACTTCTTCCAGGTCTCTCCTGCCTAGTGCACCAAGATGAAGGGTTTCCAAAGACAGGGTTTCACTGCACCATCACAACTTGTGGAAACAAACACCCTTTGCAAGCAGGATAATTGAAAACACAGGGACCTAGTGAAGCCAGAGACGGGCAAGCTTCCTGACAGAGGGGAGACTGGATGAACCTCCAGTGCTTTTTTGCTACTATCTTCTGATTCGCACAAACGGGACACTGCCAAGGCAAACAGGTCTGAAGAGAGACCTACACTGCTGGCTTATGTATATTTGCAAGTAAAATAAGCACACTTGAAGATCTCTTGTATCTGTCTGGTTAGACTGATTTCTGTGATCCTCAGGTCACAGGATAAATCTTCTCTAACTATCAAGAGCTTGTGGGATCAGTATATCTTTACAGGAAATGAATGCATCAGGCTTTTTCACATAGGAGCGTTATCATCACTAGAGACCCTCATTTCAATGTCTAAATGGCTGGCTGAAGTGGCTGAAAGGCCTGTCTCAGAGTCACACTCTCCCATCCACAGTCAGCCAGAAGGCAAGCCCACGTGCCTGCTTCCCTAAGCCTTGATCCTGCTGAGGGGTTTAAAAAGGAGGTGATTCAGCCTTCATATCTAAGCAGTCTTTGACCTCTGTACTAAGGCCATTGCAAGAATGCTGGTGACAGCAGTAGACCCAGAGCCTAAATGCTTGCCACCAAACCCTGGACAGATGTGCTCCAGAGTACAGCCACCAAGGGGAATGTCCAGGAACCCAATGAGTAAATGTGTCTGACTGCTGTGAGTTTCAAACAGCATGCCTGAAAATGCCAAAAGAACAAACCCTGCTACTTAGACTTCCTCTTTCATCCTTCTTCCACAGAATTTACGGTTAAAGAAAACACAAGGTTCAGAGACTGATGTTGATGTTAACTCTAAATCACTGCTGCTACCCTAGGCAAAGCATAATGAACAGGGTAGAGGCACCAGAGACCAAAGAACGGTAAGACGTTGCTTTTTAATCATAAAATTGTTGAAATGCATCTTCCACTCTTCATCAAGGCACTAATGGGAACTAAGGAATGAAAGTACTATTACGGCAAAGCCCATCCAGAGCAAGGACATAGCCAGATCAGATCACAGCAGAGTAGTACCAGCACAGGCACCGTCATCCAAACAGTCTGCAACTACAAAATATTCAAGTGCTACATTTATAGAAGGGAATTGATATTTTTGTTGCCAGAGATGCATTTATTGTCTAAAAAAAGGGGAAAAAAGCACAGACTGTGAGCCTGACCATGACCTGTCCTCAGCTGGTGCCTGGCATGGTGGAAAAGCACAGTGCCCCAGGACAGCTCTCTGCTGCACAGTGCTAACCCTGTATCAACAGCACACCCAGGGAAATATGTGGGTGACAGCAACTTCCTGCACCCAAACCTGGCCATAAAAGAGACACCCTAAACTTTATGTAACTGCAAATCACCCATCCACCAAGGACAGGGTATGTTTTTCTCAACAGCTTCTTCTGCAAGGCCACCACTGCCACAACAAGGGGAGGAAGGTAGAAAAAGGTCAACAGGAAGCTGTTTGCATGGGGAGAATGAGAGGGCCTGACCCACCACAGCAGCGAGAGAAGCAAAGGGAGGAAGAGTGGGAGCTCTGGAAGTTCCGCAGGCTGGCAGAGAGAAAGCCAAGGTTCTGGTCCCACTTCCGCATGGAAAGCGGGCACTGGCGATTTATGGACAGCCCACTTTCAGAGCTAAGGAATGGCAGTTCCCTCTAATAATAGCAGCCTTTTGGGGTATTCAGCAAGTCTGAGAATGAAGCCCGAATAAATGGTTTGCTGTCTTCGGGAGCAGGATTTAATACACTTGACCACACAAGTAGCTACGGTAGAGCCAGAAATAGTGCCCTGAACTCCTCACCTAAAACTCCAGGTTGCTGCCACATGCCTGTGCACTCTCATTGCACAGTAATGCACTAAATAACCCAAAGCTCTTACCAATTGTATATATTTATGCATACTCACAAGAGAGAGAGAAAGCCTTGTATCTTATGCGTCTTCTTACAGATACAGATTTTTGACTCTAGTTCTCTGATATGGAATACACTCGACTGCAGTAAGTGTTGAGAACCACTGCTTCCCATTCTAGTCTGTGGACCTCTGCCTGCTCAGCACAAATGAAAGCAAGGCTGCAAGAGCTTACAAACCAGAAGATCACTTACTTTATCTTGCCCTAGCATTTCTTTCTGCTAAAGGATGGCTTTCATCCAACAAGCTAAACAGCCCAACAAAATGGAGTGAGCCGTTTGCTCCCAGACACGCAGTGCTCCACAACTCCTGCAAACTTAGCTCACAAAGCCCAAGTAATTCATCTTGCATCCTTCGCCATATCCCAGCTATGCTGCAGAGTTGTTCTGGCTGTTTACTCTTCTTACTTCCCTCACCTTCACATACACACACACACAGAGAGCAGCGTCATTGCCGTTTTCAGAAACCCTCTGCTAGCTCTGTTCCTGTGGGAAGGTTTCCTTCAATTGGGACTAGTTGCAGGTCTCCATGGAGGGGAGTGCTGGTGCAGCAGGGATCTCCTCAGCTCACTGTAAGGGCTTTGCTAATCAGGTTCTCTCCACTGCCTTACATCATACTAGTGTATACATCAGACTTGTGTGGTAGCTTGCATACAAACAGGCACTTCAATTGCATATTGTTTGTCTTCTCTTTTCTCAGCCAGCCTTTGCAACTACAGTCATTTAGTGGCACTGCCTTTGTTTTCACCTACAGCCACAAACTTTGAGAGCATAATGAACTCTGCTGTTAAGAAGAAAGAAATATTCAAGGGATGTTGATGGCTATCCTGCATCATACACAAGTCTTCACATCAGATTTCACCCTGGGTTCCCTCGCTTTTCTTGTTCACACGCTTGCTGAACGTGGCAGGCTTTCTCATTCTTTGGCAAAGCAAAGCATAAATAAGTAAATGGAAAAATTTTTTAAAGTATTTGGCACTTTTCCTAAAAATTACAGCGAAAGAGATAGCAGGGATAAACCATAATCCAGCTCGCTGCAAAAGCATGAACTTGAAGTTAAATCCTTTCCCTCCAGTTTATGCAAGTTCCTTCCACTTTTTCCCAGTCCAGCACATCACCTTGTGGGAAGAAAGAGACAGGCAGCCACAAAAGCTTCTACCTATAAACACAAAGCTGAGGGCACATGTTCCCCAGACCACACAGCAATGTTTCTTTTTCCCCCTTTTTTTCTCCCCTTTCTTTCAGAGCACCAACCAGCTGATCCTGAATCACACTTTATCCTGAGTGGCGAAATTGAATACAATTATTGTTAATGTCTCCTAAGTGCTAATTAAACTGCAGTTCTCTGTTAAACAGCATTTTGGCAAGTTTTCAGTACCAAAATATTTCCTTCACTCACAAATTAGTGTAGTTACAAACCAGAAGTTGGAAGATCCACCTAAGAAAACTATTCCTAGTATTTTATCCTCTGTCATGGAAATCTTTTTCCCTCAAAAGTGAAATCTGAGGGGAAAAATAAAACTCTCTTGTCTTGCCGAGAGACTTGATCCCCAGGTGGGGTATAAACTAAAGCATTGGCCATCTTTTCCTTAAGCAAGCTAGAGTGCAATTCCCTCTCCAGAACAAAATTCCTTCTGTACAGCAAGCCAGGGAGCAAGCAGCAGGACTGCGCCCCTCTGTCTCCTCCACTGTCTGCTGTCCTAGGTCGTTGCTTATTTTATCTGTGGCCTCGGAAAACCAGGCTGGCCACTGTCACCAAGGGTTTGTGGTCTCCAGCTAGAGGTTAGCCTTTACTGGCAGCAGCTGTGCACCACCAGTTCCTCCCTGCTGCCCCCGGAGATGCAGAAAAAGCAAGCCTGATCCCTCCAGCCCTCCTGTGCCTCTTCCCCAATCTGTCTTCTCTCGCCAGCAGCACACAAAGCTCTGGCCCAGCTTCAAGACACTCATCCTTGAGGAGGCAAAATTCAAATCTGCCACCCCCAAGAAGCCTTCGGGTGGCTCTGTGGGTGGACGCAGCAAAGGACACTTGCGGCTAATGCGGACACAATGTGTTCCCTAACCAAACTCCTCTGATAACGGGTGGCAGGTGGTGCATTAGCTCTCCCAGGGTCTGCTTCAGAGTCCCTATCCAGAACACAATATAATGCAATATTCAAAGCCTGGATAATGTGTCTGTCTGTATCCCAGGAGGCAGAGAAATTAAGAAATTTCTACTTCCCTCTGGAGAATGAGACTGAGCTCTAACTACTGCAGCACAATGACAGGCAGCTATGGCACAACCTTCTGCATATTGTCTTGTCCGTGGTCAGTGACACAGTCTATTTTAATCATGAACTTCTCCTAGGCAGTGGATTAATGACATTGCTAATTGGCAGCTAAAGACAAATAGAAAATGACCCAGCTACTCACAAGTTTTGAACCTGGGAATCTTATTCTTACAGATCTCAAGACTCAGATGTGGAGAGTTTCTACACTCTTAAATGCCCCGTTTCTACACTATTAAAAACACTCAGTAATGGTGAGTGGAACATAGCTAATTTTAATATCTGGAATGACAAACCAGTGTTTTGTAAACTGAAAATTAAGGAAGTGGGGGGAGGGAGAATGCTTCCATCTTGACAGACTTTGAAAATTCAAGGTAAGTAATGCCAAAAGCTGGGAACAATGAGCCCTGACTCTTGTTCAGTCTAAGAGCACTTTGGTAGCAAAATGGGTCCTTAAAGAGGGTGTCTACACCACTCTAGAAGTGTAGTGAGACTTGAATGCATGTTTAAGTATACTTTCCTCCTGGAATAGTATAAAGGGGTGAAAAGAAAACTCCATCTTTGAGTTTCTGTTGCTGGTAATTTGGCTCTTAATTAACGAGGCTTTTCAAGCCCATTTTGGCTTAATTGTGAGCTATTAAATGTGTAAACAAGGGAGCATGGGCAAACCTTCCCTGTTTCAAAAGGCGTGCATACAAAGGGTGAGAATGCCAGCTGAGCAGTGGCAGAACCAGGCAAGGAATCTGCTCTGTTGCTGCCTCATAGCCACAAAGCACTTGGCAAACAGGTTGACATTAAGAACTAAATTAGCTGCAAATTATATTTAATTCCTAAGAAACTAACAAGCCTCCCCTTCTGCTGGTGCAATACAGGTATCCCTCAAAAGTTGTGTAGGTGTGATGCTGAGGAATAAGGAGATTCAGGGCTGCTCAAGGTACTGGAAGTTGGTAACCCTGATCTTCAGGAGAAAGGAAGACGCCCACAGGTGTTGTTTAAGAGACAGCACTGCCCTAACAACACTGTAATGGAAACTGTTTCAGTTGGGGCTTAGAAAGGTATATTTCAAGGAAGCATGTTCTGCTTTCACAGTAGATTAAGGCTTTCTGGAGACTTAAAGTGAAGCTGTAGCTGGATGGAACAAATGAGGGTGAACGTCACCTGCAAAGAAAGGGGAATTACCCAGCTCCTTTCTAGAGTCAAGCGACAAAAGCCTAGAGCAGGGCCTCTTACATTACACATGGATGTCCCTGATGCTGGGTGTCAAATTTGTTTATCACAAGCTGCCAAAGATTTAGCTTTTGGCTGCTGAGCAAGCGTGAATCTTAAATGGTGACACCATGTTGCCGCGGTGACCCCGGCAGGCTCATGTCCATTTGTAATGGTTAAATCAAACCAAACATTTTATAACTAATAAAAAGAGGGAGAGAATGGAAAGATTTAGGAGCTTTGTGCCGGGTCCTTTTCTGCATGCTACAAACGGGATTCTTCAAGCCCACATGGAGGTGGTTAATGCGCCAGAAATACAGTGAGAAGTGATCAGCTTATTTAGGCATCCTTCAAAATTCTTAGTTTTCACATTGAAGAGTCTCAGTTTAAGCCTGCTACCTCTCTGAAGTCAATTTAAACTCTCACTAAATGCAACAGAATACTTATTTCATATCTTCTGGAGGTGGTGTGTGCAGTAAGTGTAGACTAACAGGTCTGTTACACCCAAGATTAGTTTAAATTAGGATGCAGTTGCATAGCTAAGCCGAGCTCCAGTCAGGTTTTAGCTGACACAAACCGTGGTTGCCATCCTCTCACTCCCCACCCTACTTCCATCTTTTATACTGGAAGTGTTTATGGAACTTGGTGGTAAACCACCCTGGTTGAAAATTAACCTTCCTGAGAAAAAACAAGCATTTTCAGCTGTATCAGGCCCTGACCAGGCACACTATGCCATCACAAGAACCAGATTTGGCTGATGTGGAGCAGCACAGTGGCTGCCACTGCATGTTTCCAGTAGCAGTGGTTTTAAAATACAAGGCGGCTTCTCTCAACCCAGCTGTCCATGGCCAGACATAAGGACTGAAGACTGCAGCAGTTAAACCTGTGGAACAACTTTTATGCTCAAATAACTATACAAGCTTATAGAAATATTAAACAGTTACAGTTAAATCAGGGCTCTGATTTAAGCACATGGCATCCCAGCAACTGCAGCATTAAGACCTGACATTTCTATCACAAGACCAAATTCAGATGGCTTCAATAACTTTTGAGTTGCATACACTGAGGTATCTGCTGAAGCCCAGAGGGTGAGACCCTGAGTAAGAACTACCCTGGTGTAAGTAAAGATGGCAGTACCTAGATCAGAATTTGCCCCAGATGCCCAGCCTTTAGGCATGGCTGTTTGCTCACCACAAGTCACAAATGCTGCTTACCTCTAAAGTGGCAAGAGTAACAACTCCTAATTAACTATATATGGTGGCTCAGTGTTGCAAGATTCCTCTCCAGAAGGACCTCAGGCCAAATTTCACTCATAAATGCATCCATGCAACTATGTACTTGCACAAGTGAGAGTCATGTATTCGTATCCCAGGGTAGGAAAAGCGGTACTGATGACCCAATCTCCCCCTCCTTTTTTGTCTATATTTACAAAGTAATGATGGTGCAATAGGGTATTGTGCTTAATGTATTACAAGGTTTCTGTCGATTCCCTATAGGTGTGATGATGATTCCTCACCCTCACTCCTCCCTATCCATTCACAGTGTCAGAACCTGCTTCCTTCAAAAGACAAGGGGAACGCAGCAGTACTCAGCTCCTAGCTGCTGTCTCCTCTACTGATGCTCAAGCTAAGACAGTTATTAGGCTTGGACTCACGGATTTTTCCCTATGGTCAAATCAGGAGAAATTGTTGGATACTTGTTTATTTGTTCTGTTACTCTACAGGCTGTTTTGGTGGGGTGAGAGGGAGTAGGGCTTTCTCTCTTTCATCTCCTTATCATGTTGCATGAAACATGCTCCTCTAAGCAAATGTCACCTAGCAAACTTTTTGCCCTTACACAACACCTGATCAGTCCTAGCTCCCCTGCTGCATACCCTAATCACTAAGTCTTTGTCTTAATGACTCCTCAGGCCTTATAGACAGGCAGATGATGCTGGGGAGGGGAGGTTGTCTGTGTTGTATAGCAGGTGTTCTCCAGGGCCCCTTTTCATTGTAAACTTCTATTTCACAGTTCCCATGAGCTGCAGGAGGCAGGGTTCGGGGACGTGGGTGGTCTTTGACAGCCCTTTCCCTTGCCGATCTAAAGCAAGTCTCTTACTGTCTGCAACACATACATTAAATACTGTCAGTCTCCTCTCCTACCACAGCTCTTTTTTACTTCAAGAGAGTTATTTCTGATGCAACTGGAAAGCAGAGAGAGGAAGAAAAAATAAAATCGGGCTCAGTCCTGTAGTGAAACACACTGTCTCTCAAAACATTAAACCACAAACACCTTTTTATTTTTAGGACTGGTTCAAATTCTAATAAGGGAGCAGAAGAAACATATACTCATTAAGCAATGACACAACATTCACCTCTAAGTGGGTTTTCTAAGAGGCTGCTGAGAGCTCTGTACGGTACCCAAAACTAGAAGTTTGTAACGGAAAATGCTGACAAACTACAGCTATATATGGATCATCTCTTATAAACAAAAATAAAGTGATTTATAACATCCATTTAAAGTGACCAAAACCTCATTGCTCACTCATTGTCATCTCTGCTTCTTAAAAAGTGCATGACTTCCTAAAATGCTTTCCAATGTATGCAGAGTAGTAATTAGAACAGTAATGATTATTTCATTTATAAGGAACTTGCCAGTAGGGATCTGCACTATATTTGAAAATACACCTGAAGAGGTTGTTAGAAGCCAGTGGAATGATTTCTCTGAGTCTGGACCAGGCACTTTGCTTCATTTTTTGGCATATTTACCACTAGAGACATTATTTTAAATAAGTGAAAGGCTTTCATTACAAAGTTACACCTTTGGATCATTCACAGCTTTCAGGAAAAGATGTGTTTATTTTTAATTATATAAACTCTAAATCATCTTAATGCAACCTGACCCAGCCATGTCCTCCTCCTCCTCTAAAGGAGGAACCTCCCTAACTCATCAACCCGTGGAAAATTATAGGATAAGCACCTGCCACAAAAATATTTTCTGTCTTTGTCACTCCACTGTAAAAAGGTGATTAACAACAAAACCTGTTTCATTCCCTCGAGTCAAAGCCTTGTCTGCACCCTTGAATGCGAAGCGATGGGCAAATCCCCTGGTATAGGACTATTTGCTGCCCTTGATGACTGCAAACATCAGAGCATAGGGACTCCTCAGCACACACTTCACAGCCACTGCTCTATTGGACTCCGCTGTGATTAAAAGAAAAAAGGGAAAGCAGCTTTGCCTAACCACAGTATGACTACATAAAGTTAAAGGAAAACTCTGAAAAGCCACTGTATTTGTAAATGCTGAGTTCTGTCAGCATGGTGCTGTTTTGAAACATGTATTTTTACTTGAGACAGCTGAAAAAGTGTATTTCCCTTTTTTTTTTTCTTTACTGATTTCAGATGGCCAATGGGAACCAGGATTTGGGATCTGGGATCTAGAAAGACCCACTCACAGATGACTCACGCTCACACTACTGAATTCAGCACATTAAGGCAAGCACAAAAATTCACCTACATCTGAAGATGCACATGAAAGGGCTACTCCAAGAACCAGACATTGATGGCATAAAGGATGGCAGAGTCTGGTTTAGTCCCTTAACTTTTCCAAATTTAAAGGATAGAACAGTTTATAATCATCTTCCACTCTCAGAAGTCACTTCAAGAATACAAATCTGTTTAAACCCCAAACTTCATATACAAAAAACAGGGGGAGGGTATCTCTGTTGCCTCCTTCCCACAACTTAAAGCACACCAGCTATTAAAGCAGCAAGACATTTAAATGACTATTCATTCTGATTTTTTTTTTAAAAAGCAGTGCTAGGCTTTCACCTGTATCATTATTATGTAGGCAGTGACAGATGGCAATGGAAAAATATAAAATAACTCTTAGAGTATTAACTTTTTTCAGTACCGTATGTGTCAGATTCTTTAGCATAAATAAATGGCATTACACAGTCTCATTAAATCTATACATCTGTGTAGTAACTTGCAATTTATGGATATTTTCTGACACAATGTTCAAACCAACAGGTTTAGCTCACATGTTTCTTTTCTCACTATGCCATCTCTAAGTCACCAGAAAAGCAAACAAAAGCAAAACCCTACAGTAAATATTCCTGAAGAATTCTATGAGAAGATTTGCTATTCATCAGCTACACATATTTAAGGGAATAAGAAAGAAAGAGGGTGGTGGGATCATGGAAGAAAGGGGCTGGAGAGAGTTGGCAAGTAAAGCAGATAATTAGGTACCTAAAATTTACATATCTAACAAGTAAGGAATGTTTCTTCAAGTTAGAGTAAAACAATAAGAATGGGCACATACACACACACGTTTTCTCATATCAACCACTAAAGCACCAAAAGCACCCACCACATTTTCCCCGCAGTACCCAAGAGTGCTGAGCACATACCTCCATCAACCGCTAAACCAAGAAAGGACATGGGACTGCAGGACCAAACCCCAGACTGAAGCATTTTAGCCTGCTGAGGTGGTCATGGGATGCACTATCACTGAAAGATGCTGCGAGTGGCTTTGAGCACCACTCAATATAATTCTAGGAAAGTCAAGAAGATGGAGACATAACAGATTCATAGATTGAAGCATCTCACGCTTCCTTAGGAGATACATGCAGCCCTCTCCTGAAAACACCCCATAACCTCAGCTACTGTGGAAACCACACGTTCAGCCACCATGTACAGCCATGCACACAACCTCTCTAATGGATGGCAGAACTACTTTATTTGCTTGTCTTTGGGTATCTGTAAAGCAGTGAGTGTTCTTTGTTTTACTAAGGGGCTGAAGCTGGGCAGCATCCAGGAAAGTCCTTGTTTGCCTTGTTCTAGCTTCTGCAGTCCAGGTTACACAGGGACACTGCTCCTCCTGGAACACAGGGCCCAGAGAGCTGGCTTGTACACACAAACCAACTCCTGGAAGCTCTCCCATGCCCACCTTCATTCATCTTTGAGTAGGAGAGCAGGGCAGCTGCAGAGACCTTGTAGCTGCCACAGTCTGTTCCTGTTACAGAATCTCTTTTTGGGCAACAAGTTGTCTTTGGGAGCCCTCCTTTTAACACAGCAAGCTGGTGGAATAGTATGCAGCACCATTCACTGTTACTAAACATAAATTAAAGATAAAAATCCATAAACATGGCCACTGTCAAAGAACAAGCGCCTACCATAGATGAGTACTGCAGCCCTGCAACTACATTCCCAATTGCTGTGTTTCAAAAGGTGCCTCCTTTTTTAAACTCTCAAGATAGTACCTTTGGAGATGTTCTCCAAAGAGCTCCAACAAATCTGGAGAGCTGTTAATACCTCCAAACTATGACAGAACAACAATAAACACTCCTGCCTGAACATCAAGTCACATTTTACAGACAAACTCAAACCTCATGTACATGACACATTCCCATTGGAAAGCTTAAATTTGGCATTAGCAGCAACTTGTGCACGTCACCCTTTTGTCTCCTTGGGTAAAGGATCTGTTGGGAGCTATTTACGTACTGGCTCTTTTACTCTAGGAGGAGCTGGTATCTCTGTCTAAAATTAAGATGGGTTGACACTTCCTACGATGAGGCCCTGTTTTTTACTTGCTTATCACTTTGCCAAAACCAATTTAGGCTGAAATTTATAGGCAATATTTTAATTTGTGTATGTGCGCGAAACTGCAAATCAAAACAGTTCAACTGGCTCTGACAAAGAGGTTGGAGAAACCACCACCACTGGTTGTTAGCATTCAAGTAAGTCTGCTTTTTTAGGGATCTGTACCCACAGTCTCTTTCAAGTCCTCTTTCCTTGCAGCAATCCCAATTGGGGTCCCTGCTGCCAACCAGAACAAGTAACATCCGAGTTCCACTTGCATTTCCCCTCACGAAGAAAAGCCAGCAAGCCCAAAAGATCTCTGACCATGCCCCAGATTTCACCTCATGGGCACACTTCTAATGTGTCTGTTCAAGGAAAGGGGCACCCAGACACGAAACATCACTGACATGCCTTATTTTTGTTTTGAGGATGGGTCATGTGCATTTAAAAATCATTACTCACTGCAATGAAAAGAAGGGGAAAAAAAAAAAGGAAAGAATTTGGCATCCTAAGAGCCTCACTAAAGCTCTTTGAAGTGCATAATTCCATCTCCATACTGTACACAGCACACAATCTCAGAGGGGTAATTATCCATGGATTGGAAGCCAGTGTGAATATACACACAGTCAGTCAATACAATGTTGTGCTTGCTGCTGCTTTTCTCTATTTTTTTTTTAATCAATTTTAATTGTTGTGGATCTATTTCTGCTAATAAAAGAGAGTGAACCGATTCTGGTCAGATAGATTTCTGGATACGGAAAATGAGTGAGCAAAACATGTGAGAGTACTTACTGTATTACCAGAAATATTTATAAATGGCTCTTCCCTCTCTTGGCTGGCAGAATATCAAAGCACTAAGGAAGCAGCACGGATGACTTCTGAAGGGATGGGGAAAGCTTAAGTCCACTCCTTCATCATCAACCTGGGAAAGCAATGCCACAGAGCTCCAGCAGAAGCCCAGACTGGAACTGCTCTAACAGCAACATCTCCCCTCTTGTCAAAGGGCTAATGCTATTCTGAGCACAAACTGTGTTAGAAAGGATCACAAATGAGCCTCTTCAGGGAATATATAATGTGCCTACTGGGTTATGACAACATATGAACTGGAGACCCAAGGTTTTTTGTAATTCAGATGTGATTCCCAGGACTGTCAATCATTCCAGCTGAGGACAATCATACTTTCTGAAAGCTTGATGCCTGCGTACACCAAGACCAACCTAGACCTTTTGGGCTTGACAGTAGTGCATCCTTCTCTACAAAACACAGCACTATCACAGTGCATTAGGTGTATTTATATCAGCAAAATAAAAATGTGGAGACAAGCACATTTTCAAAAGGCACATGGAAAACCATCCATATCCTTGTGTGAGAATTTGGCTGAGAAAGAAAAGACTGCATGACGAGCTCCTGCAAACAGGGTTGCTGCAGAGGTACACACACATAGCTATACTGGGATGCAGACTCCTGGCACAGACATGTGCTTTTGCATAACTTGTACCTGCACACAGACTAATGAGGCTTTCTAGAATTGGATTAACCAAGTACTCTGAACTTTGTCTAACATCATGATTTGTTTCCATGTATCACACTTAACGCAAAGGCACGCAGGCCAACTGTGCTCTGCAGATTTATTTACCTGGAGAGAAACAAGCACCCTGTTGGCTGCTGTGCTCCCAGCTGTCCCCGTGCACAGCCTGCTGTTCATTCCCATCAGGAGGAAACTACAAGAAGGTGCACCGATTCCCAAGTTACTCTGTGCATGTGAAAACGCCTGGGGAGTCCTGATTCAGTGCAATACTTAAGCAATCCCTGATCTTTAACCTTCAAGTCAACAGGACTTCAGCACATACATAGGTAATTACATGAATTCATCATTGGGCTGAGCAAGCATGTTCCAGCTCACAAAAACCAATGAAAGGACAACGTGCAGGAAGAACGAAAAGCCTTCAGGAAAGGATTAGTAGTGTCACAAGTTAAACATCTCCTCCCTGATGACATACACGATCAGGTCAACCGTGCAGACAAGTGAGAACGTTGTAGCATGAAGTTAGAAATGGTAATAGCCTGCTCAAACTACTGCCCATAGTAGCTTTTCAGATAACAAATGCAGAATACTGATGTACAACAAGCAATAGTTTAATAGCTCTCCTGAACAGAAGAGGTAGAGCTTTTTCAGTGTTTAACTGCAGATCATTTCTATTCCAGATCTCCTACTTGGCTGTTTTAACTTGCCTGGCAGATTTAAGTGTAAGAAATAACAATAAATTTCTCTCTGTAATCAACCCCTGAAGCTCTGCAACTCTTGCTTTATGGTTCTAAAAATCATAATCTAGGATGGCTATAACCCAATAACGATAATGCTGTTATTAAGAGTCTCCTGAATTACAACTAATAATGTAGAAGGACCTGAGCGACAACTCTGTCCCTCCAGTTTAAAAATAGGTAACAGGGGTTTGGTGACAATCTGAAGACATTTTGGTTATGTAGTGCTAAGTAACCTACCATTAGTTATGACCAATCTTCATCTTTGGGGGGAAAAAAATAATAAAAGCATTATTCAAAAAACTGCCTTAGTCCACACCAAATATGCAAGTTCTGCAGATGATTATGTCTTCTCATAAGTACAGGAAATATCAAGAATTTACAGTAGGTCATTTGAGTTCCCTCGCTCACAACTAAGCAGAAAGTAGTTCAGCACCTGCTGAAATAATTGCCAAGCAAGGAAAAGATACAGATATAAAATAAATTTATTGGCTGTCTAGCAGACTTTACATTCAATTTTCTCTTGTCACATTCTCATCAAGTGTATGTACCCGCACAATTCTAGCTGCAAAGGTTACGATCAGAACCATGTCAGATTCAACTACCCTGGTGCCAGATTTGACCTGAGGGGTTCAGGAAGGCATTATGCATACTCCCAGGTAGGGCATAGAATTTTATATATCACATGTAATGCTTCATTTGTCTGCTTCCATGTGCGTAGGGGATCCATTGACTTCTTTTAATGTTCCTGAACATTATTCATGCATATATGCTATACAGTCTTTGCAGAAAGTGACCTGTTCACATAAGCAATGCCTCATTACTGCTCTGTTGTCAAGTTTCTGGCCTGAGGCTTTGGGATCACTGGCTTCCCTAAAGATATCATCAACAGGGGATTCTCACTCGAGGGTAAGAAAAAAGCATCTACCATGAGGTAGAGTCTGAGATGCTTAAAGCTTGGAGATTTATTTTAGGCAGCTGCATCCCGCACACACGGAGGTGGAATATTCCAGTCTCCAACCTTCCGTTCTGGTGGGAGCGTAAGGAAAATAAGAGTTTTTGCAGTGACTACCAAAGACAAAACGAAAGAAATAATCATATAGGGCAAATAGAAATGTTTCATTTGCTATGAAAATAATTTGAGTTGACTCAAAATGTCTATATGAACAAAAAGAAAATAAACATTTGTGAAGTTGTATAACCTCTGTCTTTCAAGTGCTGGCCCTTTTGAGCTGAAATACATCATTTTGAAATAAACATGGAAATGTTTTCTACTTTCAAACATCAAAAGCTATTTCAACGTTGCTGAAGTGTTTTGTCCCTCAACATTTTCATCTAACTTGACTCAAATTTCATTCTGGTCCTGCTCACACGCTGCCTTTTTGGACAAATTTATTACTTGTCATTTCCACCTAATGCTTTCCACAGCAAGCTCATTCCCAGCAGGCTGTAAGGATGCAAACCAGTCTCGAGCTTGTCTCCTGCATCAGGAACTAAGGAAGCATTGAACTCATTTGAATCAAGGAAGTTCTGAAACAGGTGCTGTTTAACTAAAGACAAATCTAAAAAATAAAAAAGCAAACATTTGAAACCTCTGTATGATCCAGCTGAAAAATAACCTGAGATGGGAAGGGGAATGCTGATAGACTATGAGGCTGGAAATAAATGAAAAGGTGAAATAGTGGCTGTATACATCTGCATTAGTAGTGCTGTCCCCTAACGCTAGCTGCAAGCTGCTCAAGGAGCCACCTTTCATCTTCTGCATGCACTTTTCTGCCTTTCTGCAAGCCTGGGTTCAGCTCTAGCTCTGCTCCTGAACACAGGCAAGACCAGGGAAGTCAGCAGGAGGCTGCTACAGATATCCCAGTGCCTAGCTGAATTTATGAAAGCCCCTTACTTCTTCAAGACCTAAACTTCCACTCAAGATCAGTTAAGGCACTTTCATAAATCTTGTTTGGCACGTAGTTGCATCCTTAGGTGCCTAAACACACGTTTAAACAGGAAGCTATATCTCTTTGCAACTCAGTTCATCTATGAAATAGAGGTTGTAATTCTTTATCTTTTGGGGGTTCAGCAACAATAAATTGATTAATGTCGGAGATTAATGTTCATGTGCTGAAGTCAATGGAAGCAGAAACAAATTCTAATTCACTGTAAGCTTACAGGAATCCCAGCGTTTGTAAAGCCAGTGCCTTCTCTATCAGGGACAAGATACATTTGCTTGCAAAATAACTTGCACAATCTTCACTCCATGTATTTTGGCTCAAGCTAGGAGTAGCAGCCTGCCTCTTTTATGAACCCTTCAGAAAAAATATCTCTGTAGATCCTTTAAGCTCTCTACTGTTGGTTTCAATGAAATTGATGCAGAAAAACTTGGAACGAGAATTCAAGTGACAACTGAAGTTTAACACAGGCTGCAAGAAAAAGGCAGGCAGGACTTTGCATATGTTTGCATAAAAGAGGAATTGTTCAAGCAAGTGGGAAGAAACTTCTAATGCTAATGTCTTATAACATGACCCCATGCCAGTTGAGATGTCTTTCACAAAGACTGCATCACATGTGGCTGATTCCATAATAGTTATTTCCAATGTTAAAAGAAAAGCATGGCTGGATACTATGCTAAGAAGGAAAATTAATTTGTATCATTACAGTGAGTTGTTCTTACATTGTGAACAGAATACATTGATTAAAAAACCCAGAATCTGGATGTTAATTTAAGGCAAAATAGGTCACTAATAGTAATTCGGAAAGAAAAAGTAACTGCATCTGCTAGAACAGTATCTACTTGAATAAACACTTAAAATCCTACCTAGTATTTAAATATTTTATTCTCTTCCTCTATAAACACAGCACATGACTAGTGCTGGCTTTGAAGAGGGGATACATTATACAGAAAATGCCAAGGCTGTCATTGAGAAAATCATGAAGATGAAGCAGACCCCAATTCAAGAAGCAGGAAGAACGTCCCTTTGGGGTCTTACGGTGATACTCTGAGTACTTGCTCAGGTTGACTAAGCCCAAAGCTCTCCGTAGCACTGCTACAGCCTCTGCCTTCTAAGCTGGCAAGGGTGTTGATCACACATCTGCTTTTTCATCAGAAATTCCATCTGGATTTTAGAAAACTTCTCAATTTAGATCTCATCAAGACTTGCACACATCTCCAGAGAGCTTTGATTTCTAGACACCAAAGGCTTCCAGCGGGAAAAAAGCTGCTCTGAATAGTTTCCCACCCACTCTCTCAGCAAGACTGATAACAGTACATTTGTGCCTGTGCTTTGGGATAGAAAAGGTACACACACATATACATATGTACACACATGTGCTTCTGCTGATGAAGCTACGCTCTTTTCTTTGCTTAGGTTTGGATGTCCATGCTTGTAAAGTATCACAGCACCCTGAACTGATTAGAACAGTGTCCCGTCTAGATCCCAGCACCACAGGTTTTAATGAGGAAATGCCTACGCTGATAGGTTTTGTTTCTACTCTATCTGCTGGCTGGAGAATTTAGGAGCAGGAAAGAACATGATGTCAGCTGGATAACAAACATTGTTGGCCATTAGCGAGTCAAGCAAACAGCAAGACTGAATGGAATGGATTCAACCCAGAGGTTGCCAGCTCTTCACAATATTACATGTGACCATTCCTTAAATAGATTAGATGACACATTCTCAGCCAAACACAAACCAGAAAATGGGATTGTTATCCTCCTATTTGCCCTCTTTTTGGAAAAAAAAGGGAGGGCAAACTTTCAATCTTCTTAAAAAGGCAGTGAGCTTTCTGCATTCCTGACCTTTCACTTGCAGAGGGAATGCTGATTTCTTGCTGAGCTATGGCTCTGATCATCCTTGCCAAAGCTAAGATGTACACGAGCTGGCTTACCCTTGTTTCCACTGGCTGCTGGAGCATGCCAAAGAGACTGTGTGCCCTACTGCCTTAAGCACCGAGCCAAGCAATGTGATACTTTTCAGAACCTTATATAGCACTTTAAGAGCTGTATAAGCGAGCTCGAAACAGGACGACATAGAGGGCAGCGGTACAGGGAAGCTGAGAGGTGTCTTCTGCTTTTGCTCTCAAGCAGATCAAATGGTCATTTCCAAAGCGGGGTATGATAAATTCCCTGAATTTTTTGGAGTCAAAAGTTAGTTGAAAGACTAGAACAACACAGAGTAGGTGCGAAAGTGGATGTGATCACATCACACAGACAAAAAAGGAAGGTTTATTCAAGCACTGCAGTACGACAATCATGCGTTGCAAATGCCCCAGTGAAGTGAAAACTTGCAGTCAGTACTGGAGGAGACCTGAGGTTTCAGCATGCACAAGGTAGGGCAGCTAACTGAAGCACTCCAGGAGCTGCACTTGACTGTGCCATTTCTCCCAGAGAGCCCAAGAGGAAATACTTGTGCTGAACTATTACTTCTAAATATCCAAGCTACTGTTTGAACAGATTTGCTACTAGCCCTTCCATCAGGGCAGTGCCTCCAGATGCTAACTGATGCCACTGTCCTTTCCTGCTCAGTACTCTGTTCTACCCATGTAAGAAAAAGGTGCAACAGCAGACAGTCAGGAGGTCTGTACCTGCAGTGCCCACTTCTTTATCCTGCTATTTAGTGTAGTGCCCAATACATGCTGCAGTCATATGATTCTACTTCTGAATGAATAAAAAGGGATCAGAAGTTTCATTTTACAATCATTACAGCATATATCTGGGGTGCTTTCTACCAATATCAGCGCACATAGACTGTATCTTCAGGCCTGAGGACAAGAGAACTTGGCCCAAGACGTTAAAGGGTTATTTCAAGGAATGCTCGCCCTCCAACTCCCCCCCATGTGTGTGTGTCTCTCTCTCTCCATTTGTTTATTTTGGAATTGATACCAGGAAAAAAAAATGTAACTAGGAAACAGAATACATAACTGCCTGAGGTGATGTACAAGAAGTTTCTTCGCATTCTCTGACTTTTTCCTGGTTAAAACCAGTTTGCCTGGGGATGGGCCAGCTCAGTTTCAGCTTCTCCTGCTTTCCCGGCATTCCACAGACTAACATGACCTTCATTAACTCAACACAGCAACTGGATCCAGCTAACAAAATCCACCACATGTAGGCACTTGTCCCCCTTGTCCTCAAGGGTAGAGAAACACGGATACAGTTGTTCCAAAACTGGCCTTGCCATTTCTCATCCTTCTCCTCATGCAACAGATGCTATCAAGTCTGCTTGTTACCGGTCAAAGGCTGCAGCAGCTTCTCTGTACTGTTCCTGCTCGCTGGATTAAGACTCAGTTGCTCTCTTAAGGAACTGTGGATCTAGTGAGAGATCTTCATGAAAAATAGTTTACAACAAATGATAAATAATTAGTAGCCAGCTCTACACTTGCGTTGGCTGGGTACCAGGGTGTTTGTTACCGAGAATATGGGCTTGTCCCAGTTTAAAACAACACCACCACCCCCCAAAACCCAACAAGGAACAAAACAAATCAAGCACAACAAAAAACCTCAGAATTGTGGTGATCTAGACACAGTTTGATGGATTAAGGGATATGGGGGAGTGAAAGGTCTAGTCAGCCTGCAAAACTACTTATCTGGAGATGCACCAGAGCTAGTGGGGAATGCACTGAAGATAACAAGCTGGTCTCAAATTTCATTATTTATGCAAGCTTTTCATGTCTTCAGCAGAAATTCCACTTAAAAAGTCCAGTATCTATATTGGCAGCAGAAAGCAGGACTCTATTATAAGAGAAAAAGAAAAATAAATCTCTATACCATTCACACTCACGATCAAGACCTGCGAGCCCAGGGCCAGCAGCGCAGGTTTTATATGCTGCTGACACCCTGCTGCCTTCAATAAAACTATTTTCCTGAATTTACAGGTTAGTGAACAAGAGGTGCTTCAGACCTAGTAACTCCAAAATTGGACTCTGCACCTCATCTAAAGCAGAGAACTACAGTACACAGAGGGACTGCATTGTTTTATTGACCGCGTTGTTTGTCAGGCTGTACTATTACTTGTGACAACCCTAGAAATGCTAAGTTGGATCTTAATCCACAAAGGCTCTTTCAGTGAATCCAGCCCTTTGTAAAGCAGCTGTGCTGTCTAGCTACAGATCCAGAGGCAGACTCCAAAGCCTTGCTCTAGATGAAGCCTAAAGCCATTCTGAACCAGTTCAGCTGTAAATAGGCATCTGCTTTAACTGAGACAGAGAACCAAAGGCAGCTGGGTGTGATGCCAGTCCAGTCACTTCCTCAAGCATATGAAAACTGGCACACCTCCTTCTCAGGGGCCACATACGAACAAGGAAGACCCTGACATATTTCTGATCACAATGTAAGTTTAAGCCCTTTGCAGACTGGGACCCTTTCTCCCATTCCTTCTTAAATATCACAGAAAATTCCATGGGATCCACAGACTAAGTAACCAGACCGGAGGTGGGCGGTGGGCAATAGGAGATGGTGGAGGAATAAGCCTGAGTGAATCACTGCATAAAGAGTGCTGGGATTTTACTGGGGCTGGTTTATTTAGTTTGTCACATCAGCAAAACAAGCAGAGGAAAGTGAAAGTGTTCCTTATTTCTGAAGTTCAGTAACTACTTCTCAGGACTTTACTCCTCTGTAAAGAATGCCAGGTAGCACAGTAATAACAGAAGGAATAAAATGTATCATCATGCTTGTACAACAGTTGCTATGGCTGTTATCTGAGCAAACAGAGAAGTCTGTCATTTTTATCCCGAGTTTAATCTCGGACGCAATCATC
Source organism: Coracopsis vasa (assembly GCA_026283785.1). Lineage (NCBI taxonomy): Eukaryota > Metazoa > Chordata > Aves > Psittaciformes > Psittacidae > Coracopsis > Coracopsis vasa. Next base: position 61,465 of record JANHGB010048348.1, read on the forward strand.
TGGTGGTACGTGTATTTAACCAAACTCCTCATTACAGTGCATATGAGTTCCACTAGCAGACAGCGCCCAGAATGATGCTACAAAGAGCATTACTGTTATGAGCATATAGTATATCAAAACAACCACTGCATTTAAAGTAACCAACATGAGAGATGTCCTTGCCATACTCAAATTCCAGAATGGTTTTGTTGTATGCATTCCCATCTGTCTTTGTCCTTCCCCATGGTGAGCTTAACTATCACCTCACCATTTAGTGCTGCGAGGGCCAATTTATGCCACCTAGTTCTACACATCTAACAGCTAGTTAGCCAAGTCCCAGCTAGCACTGTCTAGGTTCCCTGTGAAGTCAATCCAAATAAATAAGCATCTCCAGAGGGCAAATAATTTCATCCCACCTGTTCTGTGAGATGATGATTTTCTGGAGGAGCCTACAGAGTAAGATGAAATGACTAGTTTGGACTAGATACCTAGTGTCTGCAAGGCTGAAGTTCCTTGAAATGAACTCCACGAGGACAGGACTATTCAGTGCAGAACTTCACAGATCCTTCCACAGAATTTGGAAAATCTTTACTAGCCATTTCAACTGAAACAAGACAATGGTCCTAAATCATCTTCAGAGCAAATCATTCTCATTAGATATCAAGCAAGGCTGGACCATATCGCTATGCCTTCCCTAGTTCAGCAGGGACACTCAGATTGTGCCACCACCACCTTCTGCTTTACTTTCTTGCCTGTTTTGTCCCTTCAAATATCCTAGAAGGACATGGGTTACCCATGCCTTCATCTCCATTTTCTATGTTAGGTTGAAGTTGAGTTCTTGGAATATTATAAGCCCTATCTGGATCTGAGACAGTTTTAGTCAGAGTATTTTACGTTACTGGAATTTCTTCTACCACATTCCCTTTTACACATCATGGATTAATTTATGCCAGAAGAAAATCTTGTACCTATTTTAATTACTTTACTGATTCTTGGAAAACGAAATACGAATTCACACTGGGAAATAAAAAAAGATAATGGTGCTTGTCTTGTACATACAGTCAAAGTCCTTCCAATGATGCTGATTCTAATAATGCTCAAGCTCTGCTCTTCTGGTCTACAGTGGGAAAGACCAGACCCTTTTCTTTCTCCTATTCCCATGGGAGAAACAACTACAGAAAACATCTGGAGTGAAAAGACATGAAGAGACACACTCATCTATGAAAGCTTTTATATAGTACAAATTTGCAACAAGGTTACAAGCATTCAAACAAAGCATCATCTGGTGAGACAGAACCTATCGCTAAGTCACTGTGAAATAATGAAAACTACCAATAACGAAGGGGGTAGAGCAGTTTGAGAAGTCGAGACTCGGGTAAGATGCGGACACATTAAGATCAGAAGAGGTTGTTATGATCTTCTAAGTCTGACCTCCCTACCCACAGAGCTTCTCCTATCAATGCCTGCACAGAAGCCACAGCTTGCTGGCCGTTATCTTCCCCTAAACCACTGACGCTCTTTCTCTGCGGGTGCCAGAGGCAGGTAGTTCAAAGGTTTCTGTCAACTTGTTTCACTCCCTTCTAAAAGACAAGCACATTTATGTACACAGGACAGTCCTGAACTCTAATGGTGCAACCAATGGAGTTAACTCAGGATTCATTCCTGGCATGCTGTGATACGCCCTGAAAATACCGGGACACGTGGCTGCACTTGGCTGTCCACTATGCTAAGCCTTCTTTCCCATCAAGCTTCCAGCCAGGACACTGAGCAAAGCCAGGTTTAATCCCAGGTTATGAGCATGTATGAAAGCGTACTGCTGGAAAAGAATGGATTAGTAGAGGCTGGAGTTCCTCCTAACTCCACAAGTATTGCTAGGGCAGAAGTCCTGCAAGCTGACTCACAGTTCCCCACCCTCCCTGAAAGAAGCAATCTTGTCAGAGACACCTATAAACTTAAACAGAAAAGAAACCCTACAGGTTTTCTCAAAAGGGAAAAAAGGAAAAAGACAGATGGAAAATAGGTCCTGAAGAAACACACAGAGAATTTTGTTATGTTTGGATATTTTCTTGGACATTAAAAAAAAAGAGAGAGTAAAATAACTTTTTTCTTAAATATTCTAATTATTAATACTAAAACCAGCTTATGTGATTTTTATGAATGCTAGTTAGTGCTCAAGAGAGTTACACCAGCTATATTCTAAACCAGACCTGCAACAGAAAAACCCAGAAATTTTGAAAAAATCCCCTCCCAGAAAACACTGTGTTTTGGTTGTTAAACTGGCTTTTCACAACTCCAGGTTTTCTCCTCATCACACATAACCAGAAGAACAGGCAATGCACAGCCTGCAGTAATAAGGCTATGAGAACAAGCAGGCAAAGGCTAAAGGTCCCATCCTCTCCCTGTTGCCAGTAACACCGTGAAAGCCTGTGTCCTGAGCTGAGGGGTAGAAAATAGAATCACTTCTTCCTGCAGTGAAACTGCAAAGGATCAACAGGCTTTCTGTGCTATTTAAGGGCGGAAAACCATGACTATTTGTCTTTTATTAAGAATGGCTGCTCTAAGGTAAGATTATTCTAATAGGCATTATCTCCAGTTGGTTTGAGTTCTTTGGTTGCTGCCTGAGCAGAGCTGGAAAACAGATTTGTACTCCCTGCAATAAATTATTGACTGGTATGACTCTCAGGAAGCCCAAGGTGTGGTCCTTGCTGGCAGGTGGGAGGGTGTTTGTTTGCCAGCCTTTCCCCCAACTGGAGGAAAGGTGCTCATAAAGTAAAACTGCAGAAGAAAAGCAAAAAGTGAGAGCCAGGATTCCCCTAAGTGACTTTTCAGCATTCCAAGGACACGCACATTTTGATCACTGTGAACAAGCGAAGTATACATCACAGCACAAAAGCAGCCCCTCCACACCAGAAAACCGAGGTTTATACTGGTCTATGTTAAAGTGCATGGACACAGCTGACCTTTGCTATGTCTCCTCCCTCAGAGCCACACGTAAACATGGTCAAGAACGCAGAAAGCACAGATCACACATGCACTACACAGACTCCAGAGCAAATGACGGATCACTGCTGCGTATCATTAGCTGCTAAAGAATAGTCATGTCCTGTGCGGTGATGTTTCCAAAGATTCAAGTGGGACTGAATTAACTACTCTGCCCAAAGCCCATCCTGGCAGGCAGACAGAGAAGTGTCCCTATCCCTTTCCTTGCCCAGGGGAGAAAAATGAAACTGAGAGGTGAAACAGTTTGCTTAACTCTGCCCTGTGAGCCAGCACTGATTTCACCACCTCCTGCCTCCCAACCCAGTTTTCATTCCTGCAGACCACACCACCTCTTAGATCTGCTCCAGGTGAGGAGATAACACATGTGTACTTCATACCACAGAGGAAGAAAAGTCATAGCGAAAAATGACTCAAGGATTCAAAGGTTTGGTATGATTTACAACTAAGCAGCCTGGGAACAGTGGAGGCTGATGCTATTCAAGAGCAAGTAGGTAAAAGTACAAAATCAGGACTGGAGCTGTGGTAAGGGTGACAACCTGACAGCAAACAGCAACTCCTTTTGCACTTCTTCAGTGTCCTCAGAAGCCTTCAAACACAAGGCAATTTGGATTTCATTCATGAATCCCTTGTACTACACCCAGTTAACATCACAGCACCCTTTCCCCACATTTTTCCTCAGAGCAGCAAAATATTAGTCATACATTTTAAGGGGAAAAAAAAAAAAAATCTTTATCAACAGTATCATTCCTTAGGGGGCTGCTAATACAAAAGCCCAAGGGATGTAACATTAAATACTTTGCATCCTTACACCATGTAAACTGTATTTCCTAAGAGGTTTGGTTGCTGAAAGGTTCAAATGACACCAGGTAGTTCAGTTACCCTCTGTGGGTGCTTTTGTCGTTCTGACCTCCTATTCTACAACAGACAGGAAATTTTAACAAAACAGCTCTACCTCATATCATTATAAAGTAATGCCCCTTGGTATCTCCCAGTTGTAAAAAGTTGGACTTTAAAATACATCTTTCTTCTTCTGGAAAGAGAAAGATATCATGCCTAGACTTACAGCAGTTGGAACAGTACAACTGTTCCAAGGTGAAATGCTTTATGGCCAGAGGCTCTGAAAAAGAGCGTGTTTAACTTGAAAGCCCTGAAGTTACAGGCTTATTTCAGGACTTGCTGAATCTTACAATAAAGCTTCCATGTAAGCCTGTTTAGGATTGTGGCCTTCATTTGTTTCTAACTGAAGAAATGAGAACTATTACTACATAGCTCTGGAAAAGGCTTATTCCCAAATAGATCCTACTTATAGGCCAAATTCCATCCTCCCATGTTTACATGCAACTCCCATAAAAAAAAATTAAATACTGTCCCCTGAAGATCATGAGATTGTGCAAACACACAGGCTCCACCTGGCAAGAGGCAACTTAACAGAGGTTCCTTTAAGGCAGCATCAGCCACTGCCTTGCTTTCCTGGGTACCAGCGCCAGGGATGCAGTCAGGGTCAATCCTCAAAGCATGCCATACCCATACTGCTGGGATGCAGCACTGGCCCTCCCTGCACGTACACAGAAGCCAGCCCAGGTAAATCTGTAGAAGCTGCATTTACACCTGTGACCACACCGTAGATGTACTCTGAAGGGAGCAGAGCGACCCCAAATTCTCTTGAAAAACTAGCCCTTAAGGGTCTAAGTTCAAAATCAAACTTCTTCACTTATCACAGACATAACAAATTCACGGGTACAGAAAAGTAAGTTTCCATAGGCATAAGAAAGGTGACACATTTAAGCTGATTTCAGATGTTCAAGATCACAAGCCTTTTCCCTGCCTCCTTGAAGGCACCACCTCAGCCATACCGCGGTGGACCACCATAGGTGAAGCCAAGAGTTGAATGACAAAATTTTCACTCAAAGTGACCATTTTCAGGATGACAGATTGCAGCATTTCTTGCTGAAAATAATTTTTCAGTTTCTTTTGATAAGAAAGAAAAAAAATAAACAAAACCAACTTTTCTTTTTAATGCTCCTTGTGAGTAAGCAAATCTGCCTGGCAGCCCCCTCTCCACGCAGCTGCTAAATTTTGATTGCGTGGGGAAGGCGGGATAGCTGTTAACCTCTGTATCGTCAGGTCAGTATCACAACAACATGCTCCTCCAACAATCCTACACCTCCTGTCAGAGCATTCCTCTACCTCCGCTTGTTTTTCCAAGTTTAATTAAAATCCACCACAATTTTTACCCATCTGCTCTGAGGGATTGAGTGCCTCGGCCTCGTTTCTGCTTCTGGAAAGCAGCAGGAACAGAGGGGTTAATGCTCTGTGTTCAGAACAAAAACCACAATACAGAGGCAGATCTGCACTCATCCAATCCATTCCCTGACAAAACTTGTTGCTAGTCCTGTCTGCACCATGCTAGATCTCCCAGGTTTCACTGGCCTCTAGCCAAAAGTGTCGTTTTACTCTCATAATGAAGGGGGCCAGAAGGATTTATCTTTCCCAACCTCTCCCTACATTATGTCCATCCTTGCAGAGCAATCTTCTTGTTTTTCCACATTTTCTTGCAGTCTGAAACCCTCCCAAGGGCATATCCCCAAGGATCTGCTGAGATGGAGGGCTTCTCAGCTTACAGCTTCTGCCTACAATGCTGTATTTAGCCCATTAAAAATCCCAATAAGGTTACACACGAAAGCTCCTTCAAAGTTTTGGCCCTGACACTTTACTCCTCACCTTCTAAACTGAGTTAGGCCTTATTTGAAAATCTTTAGAAATTGGTTGGAGGAGTGAATGACCTATTCGGAGGCTTTAAAATTAGATCAAAAGTATAAAGTTGCTTCCTCCCAAACCACTGTATTACTAAACAAGGAAACGGTCACACAATAAAATTTCCACAAGAAGAATGGAGTCTGTAAACTGAAGCTGTCACAGGTGAAATGGTAAAAAAAAAAAAGGGGGGGGAAAAAGCACCAAGGCTGATGCTTTAGTACTTGTTAAGCTCCTGAAAGCTAGTTCAACAGTATACAAAATACAGTTCCCATCTTCCAGCTTGCATCAAGACCTGCCTCCCCCAAACAACCACTTCTCCAAAAAATCAAACTTCTGGGGTTAAAGATTTTCCCTCGACACTAAATGCAGGCTGAGAGACTCAGGTTAATGCCAATTTTGCCTTTATCTGCTTTAGTAGCCTGCTACTCTGCCAGAGTCAGGGGATTACAGACAAGTACAAACAGCAAAGTCTGCACACTGGATCCCTCTTTTCCCTTTTCAGTCTCGTTTTTCCCCTACAAGGTATCATGAGCGAGTTAGTCACAAAATTCCCTCCGATTCACGAAAGCCCTCACAAAGCCCTGAAAGCACACCTGAAAAACAACCCCAAAAGTCCAGCTTTCTACAATGATACGTTAGCTTTCTCTGAAAGGATTTATTTTCCTGGGCCTGGAAGACTAATCCTAGATTTAAATTGTTCTACTCTTGGCCCATGAAGAAAACTTAACAGCAAAAGTTCAGCATCTGGAGCTTAACAAATAATCTCATTGACAAGGCACAAATAGCTGTTCTTCTAACACGGCAGTTATGGCTCTACTGGTTCAGCCAATACTACAGTTGGAGTAGAAACCTCCCTTATTTTTAAGCAAATTGAGCAAATAGAAGTCTGAAAGCAGGGGGAAGGATCCTGAAGCCAGTAAGCACTATTTTTACATACTCATTGCCAATAAAACCACACTTAAGGAAAGAACAAACTTCGCCAGCACATCCATTGTTCCCCATTGCTATGGTCTACTGAAGGGAACCTCAACTAGATCGAACCTGCCTTGAGTTTCACTCTGTGTTTTGATTCCAGCTTTGATAAGGTCACACCTTAGAAGAGCCATGCACAGTGTAACAGATGGGAATAACGCTTTCAGTACTCCCAGAATCTGCTAATAGCATTTCTAAGAGAAGAAAAATATATATAATTTTTTAATATCTATATAAATAGATTTGGGTTTTCAAGTTACTCTTGCTCCCACCTCATCCCACCAGCCCACACGGGGATGATTTCTGCTGCAGTGGAGGCTGTAACAGCCAAGAGCACAGAGGCAAATGCCCACTCAGCACCTACAACTGCCTCCCCACAGGGACCGTGGCTGTTACTGGCCTTGTCTCTGCTAAGCCAAAGTCCTCAGGGAAGCAATTCCTACCACGAGCTCTGCCAACTGCCCAGATCCCCAAACCCAACCTACTTCTATGGTGTTAAAGACCAGTTTATGCTTGGACCTTCTTTCCCTAATACGCCAGCCACCTTCCACTGCTGCTCTGCTCCTGGCACTGATTTCACACCCCAAATTCACCCCTCTGCAGCCTCAGACCCTCCTTTTGGTCTCCTTCCTACCGCCAGCTTGGGATCTAATCCATCTTGGTGTCATTGGCAAGACAGCAACAGTGTCAACTGCAGGACATACTACAGAATTATAAAAAATAAGAGTAATATATATATAAAAGTGAAGTAATGGTGACCTAATTTCCTAGACTGGCTGTCTGCTAACCACAACTTTAAAGTTTCAGAGACTTTGGCTCGCTATCAGCTTGCTCTAAAAATGCCTTCTCTGCAAACCAGAAATAAGCATATTACGTTGTTTTCAGATAATACCATCCAAAAAAAATGAAGGAAGGCCACAAACTTGCATCCTCATGAGTAGCAAGCCAAAAAACTTTCTTATTCATATCAAACTTTTAAAAGAAATATAAGATTTTATATAGGATGAAGGTTAACTCTAGTCCATCACAAGAACCATGCTGTCATACAAATGACCCTGAACTGAGATTTCTACAACACAGCCTTAATCTTCAATGAATTACATTAAAAAGACCTTTCGTTTAGTATCACTTTATATCAGGTCAAGAAATAAGCGGTAACATTATTAGCCATAATGCTAAAAATGAACTGCAGGGAGAAACTTTTGGAAACTGCATGCAGGAAGAGAGAAAGCTAGGAAAATGTAGAAATCAATGTGCTGAAGACTGTGGTGGCTGGACCAAGGCAGAAGAAGTCACGCTCAGCAAGGCCTCTGGAATTCCCAGGGACGGTACTGCAGTGACCTAAAGGAATTTCAGAGGATGTTAGAGCACTAAAAAGCATTACACAAGATTCTGCATCAGACAGCAACAGCTAAGGTGAAGAGTTTTGGAAGAAGATCTAAAGTAGGAGCCCATACAGTAAATAAAAGTTAAGAGTAGGAGCCAAAGGGTACCAAAAGTGAAAATATTTCAAGGTTGGAATGAAATCAAAGGATCACTCTAGAGGTCAGCTTAAACCTCTTAAAAAATACATTGGTACTCATTTATTTATAGAGGTTCCTCTCGCCTATTTATATGTTTGACAGATGCATAGCAAGTCCATAATGTGGTCTTAGCTTGCTGTCCCTTTATATGTTCCAGTGCATGTGCATTTGCACATCATTTTACAATTGCTAAAAAGCAAAATAATGAAACTAAATTGAAACTGGGACTAGTGAAGGAACAGAGCTATCATACATCTAACGATGCTTGATAGATGTGAGCCTGAAGTAGCCTCCTCAGTATGCAGACATGTGTGCCTAAATAGTTCATACTTGGGGGTTAGTATATACAAGTAGTCAAAACCACAACCCAGTACACTGGTCAAGAAAAGAAAAAAAGGGTTAGGCTGCTTTCACATGGATCACAAAGATGCTTGTTCTGGAAAGTGGAAAACGTCTAGAAAAGCTGTGCAGGAGAGGGGACAAAAAGCCTGGACAAATTCAAGATGGAGCTTAAGGAAACTGAGACACAGCTGCCTCTACAACAGCTAAAGACAGTAAGGCTCTTCATTCTTAACTAGTGATCTCTGCAGAAATGCAGCTGAGAAATGCCAGTACCATACACACAAACCAGTAAAAAAGCAAGTTATACCGTTATTCTTCTAGAAGGCTTCATTCAGCAAGGCTCTTGGGTGCACACTCAAATCACACTCAAAAAAGGGGCTTGCTAGTGTCTTCAGACCCCTTGTGAATGGGGAGAGGATTACTCAAGCACTTAAGTGTTACATTAAATAGAGTGCTACCAAAGTTGGATCTAAGCTAAATACCCAACTTGTGTAAATTCCCAATTCAGTCCCTCAAGGACATATCACCATCCCAGAAAGAGTTCAATGAAAAGCAATCAGGAAAACACCAAATACAAAAAAAACATACATTAAAAAGAACAACCGAAGGAGGCAGGTCGATTCCCAGTAGAAGAGACAATTTCCAAGAGACCTTTTGGAAATGTTTTAATCAGTACAGGAAGGACAGACAGTGTTCACATGCCAACCGTTTCACAGTACTAAAGGGTCCAGAAAAGAGGGAGCAGTGTAAAGAGAATAGAAACAAACAGATTTGCTTCAATGCCTGGTTAACTTGGGCAAATGTAACTTGGAGAAGAAAACTGAAGTTTTTAACTTAGCTTAGAGGAGATTTATTAAATAGCAGTTCTGGATGAATCTACCTAAGCTCCTGGATCAACTGGTTTGTGTTGGACTAGTCTTTGCTGAAAAGCCAGCCAGGAGCAAAAATCCAGCTCTAGGAGGACAGAAGAAATAAAATACAGTGAGCACAGGCCACCTGATCCTTTTTTCAGGAAAGCAGAAAAGTGAAAAAAATCATTCCAAAGACTGTCTCCTTTCCCTAAAGTGGCCTCAATTTTGCTAGTTCCAGCACCATCAAGCAAACAAAAACATCAGCTTTGGTCATTCGCACTAAGTACCTCAAATGCTGCAGATCACCAACATGGTTTAGGAAGAAATTTACCATTATTATCACACAGCATTTCCTTCATCCAGCTAAACGTTAGCAAAGCCTTCAGCCTCTCAGAATATCCTACACCTAAACTACAACCAAGAGCTTCTCCAATGTGTCCCAGCCGTTTGCCAAGTGATTATTCAGCAGAACTATTACGAGAACAGAGGAAGACGCTTCTCTGCTTCCTGGCTTTTAGACACAGATATTTCTGAAGTCAACTATTTTGATTTTCTCCAGCTTTACTGCAAGCCACAGGCATTGAAAAATCTTAGATCCACCAGGTCTTACTAATATTGCTAATGCAATATTTAAGGATGCTGCATTACACAAAGGTCTATCTGCACTTGTAGCTTTTCAGCTTGCATCCGGCAACCGAATTCCTTGATAAAAAAACCACACATTATATTCATCTTTTTATTTAAAGGAAAGAGGTAAAACCTCAGTAATAGTTTTCAATCAAAATGTGTTTCTCTTTCCTTGTCATGCAGCCCTTGTAGAGATAGTAACCCAGCAATGGAAATAGGTGTAGACAGGAAAACAAATTAGCAAGAACTGATTCCAATTTGTCACATTGTCCACGAGATAATGAATTATCATATTCCAAGATCCAACCTCAAGGTGAGCAGGTACTAATTTGTGGTGAATTTTATCCCCCAAAACACCCACCAAACCACCACATTATATTCAATGTATAGATATGCACAATTTCTTCTTGTTCTGGTTTGACAGACAAGCTATCTTGAGGTAAAGGTGGTTAGAATAGCCTTTCTCCTGAATAGTGCTATACTATAGAGATATCTCCTACATGAACGTCATCTCCGAGAAACGCCCAGCGTCTTTCATTGTCACATCAGGCAGCCCAGAAACGCAACAATTCTGCATTAAAAGGTAATTTTGAGGAAGTCCCTTTTCATTTGTTTGTTTTGTAGTAGTAGTTTCTTCTGGTATGTACTTTAGATAAGATACAAGCTGAGAGCATTGGGAAATTTCTATTCATAGCCTTTAAAGAATATAGTAAATCTTAAATGTGTGTCCAGAAATCTTCTGATGCTTAAGGGTATGTTTTCAAAGCAACTCATGGGAGGTACATGCACAAACCCCATTACTTGCTAACAAGCCCTACGAACACAGCTTTGAAAATATATCCCAGACTGTTCTGGCATTAGAAGTCTCGAAGACATAGTAAATTATTCTTTGTAAGAAAACAATGCCCTACTAACTATTGTCCAAAAATTCCAGTTAGCCAGCCCAAATAAATTCCCTGTCTCATTTGCTACCTGGGCAGCGTACCTTGTTTGCCTGACAGGAGTGACATGACACCATCCTATTTCATGGCAGAGGAGAGACTGTAAAATTTCATTTTGACGATTGGAGTGAACTCATGATTTCAGCCATACTACAGAAGAATGGCATTCCTTCTCTTCTCATGATAAATATATGGGTAAGAAAACCAAACAATGTTTTATATGGAGCTTTCTGTTAAGTAAAAATGATTTTTTAAAATGAGATAAACAATAGTTATTAAGCTAGAAGATCAGATGCTCTAAATCAGAAGCCCTATATTAGACCTATACTTATGGCACTTCACACTAAATGAAAACTTTGCACTGGTTGAGGATTTTCATTCTCATATCTCATTCTTCCGTAAAGATCAAACCAAATCTTGTCATAAAATTTATATATAACTTACAGTAGGCTTAATAATAATAATAAAAAAATTATATATGGTTCAGCCATTAGAATTGCAGTTAGCCATGGGAGAGTTAAATCTCCAGTGCTCTAGAGACAGGCCTGAGCCTTCATTTCTGCTGCTACTCATTTAAAATTGCCGCTAGTCATTTAAAATTAAAGATGGGCCTAACCCTGCCCTGAACAAAGCAAGGGGGAAAAGGAATGCACTAAGTTTCCAGGCCACACACCTTCTACCACTCGTTGCCCATGAGGAACAACGACTCCTCAGACTTACTATCCAGATCTAACTTTTCCCTAATAGTCAAGATTAGGTTCTGAGTATAGGGATATAGAAAATAATCTGAAAGTCACTTAAAATCTGCATAAAGTGTATAAAACGAAAGTTTCAAGGGAATAACATCAGACTAAAACCTATGTATTTTAATGATATTTACTAGGAATAGGGACATATTGTTTAAAATGCTATCTTTTTCTACTTGTTCTTCCCCTCCTCAAAATATTCAGCCTGCTGCATGGCTGGCCTGAGTTTGGCTAGCAAGGGTTATTATAGAGAAGTCACCTCGCTCCCAACAGCTAATGAAAGAGTAACACTGAGCAGTGCCAAAACATCGCATCATTTAGACTCCTTCCACAGCTGCTCAGCAAGATGACTTTTCTTCTTCCACCTTCCTCTTTTAAGGAGAGGAAGAAACACAGATGTCTGAAAACTTTGGTTTTTCCATTGCCCTGCAGCACTGCAAACAAAACCAGAAACAGACTCTAAGTCATCGCTAACTCCAAGCTCCCCCAGCTCTACAGTAAAATACAGAACATCTAATGCAACTATAGGGAGTTCATAACCACACCTCCATGTATCTCAGGGCTTCTTGTAGGCAACTACTTTCTTGCTAGACACCTAGAATAGGTCTTGCCAAGGAAAATCTTGGTTTTCCTTCTGGAGCTCAAGTTAAAAGCATAGAAAACTCACCCTAGAGCTGCAGAAAGTCATGAAAAGTACACAGAAACATGTTTCTGCTGCTGCACAACTGAACTGTGGCCCCCAAAAAGCAAGAGCCTGCTTATATGCACAGACATTGCAGGCCTTGGGTCGGACTTCAGAGTAGGGGGGCACCGCATCAGCCTTTGAGTGAGAATTTAAGAAGATAGGGAAGACATTGCTTATGGCTCCCAGCAGGCCACACAATTGGTGACCTCTATAAAATGAAAAGGTGCCTCATTGCCCTACATGACTTTCAGCCCACTGCTGTCAGGCCATCATGCCATACGATCCCATTCAGAAAGGTGTCAGAATCCTGCCCATGTTCTGGCAGAAGCAAAAGGGTAACTTTGCTTTATTCATTGTCTGCATCTCTTCATGACGGTTGTATAAATTTAAATAGCTTGCCACCCTACCTGATATTTACCTCTTCCTGTACGTTTCAATGGGCCCAGTCCCATGCCCTTTCAATAGGTTTAATTTATCAGGCTAAGTAGATGTGGCAGAATAAACCTTCATTTCTTGACAGAGAGGAGCAATTCCCGAACTACTTTGAAAAGGAAGTTGAAGAAATGGAAGACGTTCCGTCACTGAAGCGCAGGCCTCTGCGTGGGCTAAGCTATAGTAAAACTGCGTCGACATTTCCCTTCTCCACTGGAAACACTGCAATATCACATCATGGAACGTGCCTTTTTCATAACTTTACCATGTTGGTGCCTGATAGACATCTTGCGTCACCTAAAAACATTCAGACCTTTTTCCTTCTCTGACATTTTCAGCCATACAGGTTACAACAGAAATTCTTATTATTCCCTGTGTGTCCAACCTTGCACCATGCACTATCATGTTTCATCTCATTTTCATTGCTCCAGCTCAAATGTGTCGACTCTTTCTGTACAATTTTCTGACTCTTCTTCATGTTGATATTGCCTTCTGATTTGACTTGGAAGATAAATCAGTACCTCCTCATTTTTAAAGGCAATTCATTAACAAATATTTGTAACAAATCCATTTTAAGACCAAACCAGAAAGAGCTTGCAACCTTCTAGTAACCTGATAATTCCCATCTATTATAGCCTGCCGTAATCCTTCATTTAGGTATTTTCTCATGCACTTTATAACAGCCATATCAATTTTTACCCTCTTAAACTAACAAATTTCTCAGTAACAACATAGCAGCTGCTGTACCAAAATGCAGATAGATTAGGTGTACTGTGTTCCTTGTTTCTAAGATAAATACATTTTATTCAAGAGAAAGACATAGTGAATCTATTAACAATCAGGTGACTTAATCACCTTTAAAAGTTGGGGTTTAAAAAGAGCAACAAGGAAACTTCAAATACTTTAAAATACTATAGCTTAACCTTGTCTTGCATTTGGACTTCTCAGTTGTTTTCTAAACAAAAACTATTAGCCACAGAGACCAGTAATTTTGCAAATAAATGTAAGCACTTCTTTTTGTTACCTCAGGGGATAAATTGTGCACTTATTTAAAAAGCTTAACATTCATTTATTCACACATTTATTTTACACGTTAATATATTAATTAACAGCTTCATTTCCTAGCTGATTTTTAAATTCATTATTTATGTCAACCTTACCCTGAATGCAAATTGGAATCGGCCTCAACCTCTCAAACCAGTTTTCATTCCCCAGCTTGCAAAGGAGAACAAATCTTTCTGCTTTTTCATCTCCTAGCTGCCTTACTCACTTTGACTGAACTCTGAATAAACTGCAGAAAATATCCCTGTATCAAGAGTAAAAGCAACAACCATAGTAATAAAGCCCTCTCGGCTACAAGCTCTGCTTTTAGGTACCGATTTTGTGGCATCCCAAATTTTAGTAGGTAGACATTCTTTAACATTTCAGCAGCAACCATTTAAGCTGCACTTTTGCTGTCATTTAAGTGATTTTTTTTCTGTCAATTTATGTTTTAAAATAGGTGCTCTCACCTTCAAACTTAAGCAGGGTTTAAAAAAGTTACTGAATCGAACCTGAAAATCCAATCGACATTTTAAAACTTCCTTTTTAAACTAATGGATAGTTATGTACTCTGGTGTTCAGCTTGCTCAGCCTAGCTTTGGACAGTTCTGGCTGCACATGTTCCGGAAGGCCTCTTACCGCTCCCGCCCCCCCCCCCATCATCCTCTCTCCCTCTTTTCTTTCCTCAATTGTTTGTACTATTGAGGTCACGCTAATCCAGCTATAGTTGCTCACATGACTTTTGTCCTGAGATATGCCAGTGGCTTTTTTGCCATCCCTGTGAGTGGTACTTCTTAAATTATGCCTTTGTGGACATTTATTTATTTAAAAACCCCAGGCTTGTGCAAAATAGCGTTAGCTAAGAGGAAGTACACAGAGTTTAATAGACAGGGATGGGCATGTTTTGCTAACTAGCTAATCAGACTCAGAAAAGCATAAACCCATTTAAAACTTCCTGGTAAAACCTAGTGCTGTCACAACCAGCCACTCACTGGAGCACAGAGGAGTCGCTCTGCATGTTGTCCTCTTCCCTTCATTTTCTGCTCTGTTCACTCTGCGGGTTCCTGCTTTGAGCAAACCAGTATTTAAAGCAGCATGAGCTGTACTCATCTGCACTGGTTGGCCGGGTCAAAAAGCTTCACAGGGACACTTAACAGCTACAAGGGCTATAGGATAATCCTGGAGTCCTGCCCAGCATTCCTGCTCTTGCTTTCATAATCATACATAAATTAACTGGCACTAATGAAACGTTCATAACTGTGTGTGGAACATTGTTGCGTGGCTAATGCCTATCTTCAGGTGCATAATTAATTGCTCCGGGAGGCATTTTGAGGCAGGGGGAATAAAAGCTCAGCATAAATGCTGATACAACAGTCTGTAAAGGCAGTGGACTAGAACAGAAAGGCCTCTGAGATCAGTGGCTTTCAGCGAGGGCTCCTTATGTGGAGGACTAATTAGGATATTATTTGTTACCATTTGGAGGAACAGCTTCTCAGTTTGGTTAGAGGTGAGCACTAATCATCTGCTGAAATCTAAACTGATTATGTCTGAAGTGCCGACAGATGCAGAACTCCCTCACTGAAGAATGAACATGTGTCAGCTTTTTGTGACAAGCGAAGGGAACACTTGTCTAACAGAAAAAACCCCTGCACATTATTTAATACCATGCAACAGTCATGTACAAATAGGATGAATCATATGGAGAACAGTGGGATTGAATGTACCAGACTAACACAGGAAAATTGTTATATAAAATGTACTTTTTCTTTCCAAGATAACCAAACTGTTTCTCCACTGATGCTTTTCTCTTAACAGAGTTGTCAGGGGTAAAAGAGGGCAGGAAAAAAGCAAAAGCTCTCAGACTTGTCAGCAAAGCATCCTGGTTCTTTGCACTGGAGAATGTGTATTAACTGTTGTTTAGACGAGCATCTTAAGTTTTGCATTCCTCAAACACTAAGTTCAAACCCTTCCCTCAATCCCCAAATCATCCATGCACTTACGTTTTTACACAGTAACCTACCTCCACACGATACATCTACACACAACAAACTAGCAGTCTTTACCCTAAGGAATTTAATTGTAATACTCCCATCCCTTCTTCAAGGCAAGTTAAGAAGTAGCAGAAAGGTCCTAGTTCTAACCAGGAGAGCCATGTGGGCAGCCAGGGAAGACTGCCTAACTTGGCAGGCCCTAAAAATGTTTTACATTTTGCCAGAGGGGCACTCCATCCTGTTTTCAAAATGCCATTGGACTGAAAGGGAGTAAACCTCAATCAATTTCCTTTGATCTTCTTCCCCAGAGCAGTAGGGTCTCAAAGCACTTTGTAGAGTCAGGACTGAACAGCTCAACACCTAGCAGGAATAAACATCGACACTCCACTCGATACAAGTTATGCAAACGTATTAGTATTTGCAGGATTGGGGCTTCAAAGACAAAATTTGAGAAGTGAAAAGAACAGAGGGATACAGCATCAAAAATAGCATGTTTCAGCATAATGACCTGTTCACACAATTCCCAGCTACAAGACAAAGCAGCTGCAGTCATCATGATTGTTGCATGAAGCAAGGCAACAATTTGCACACTTATCCTGTCTGCCCTTTGGCAGACCAGGTATACGGCTAAAAAATGTGCAACAGTTCAAACTGCTCTTTCATAAGTAATATGATGAACTATAAAGACACTGCAAAAGCATCTAAACTACATAAGGTGCTGAGCATATATATGGAAAGAGACAGCCCATATCCCAAAAAGCTTTAATCCTCCTGAAAATTAAAATCCAAACAAACGTGTGGGTTTGAAATGTCATTGTTCAGCACCAGCCAATGAGATATTCCAGTCTGAGTTTCTGAACCATCTGGTAAAGCATCACAACAGCTTTAAGCATCCAAGGATCTGTCAGGGGCTTTAGTTTAGAAATACTAATAATCCCATCATATGCAGCTCCTGCTGAATGGAAGATATACCTACTCAATGATTTACTTCCCCCTCCTTTACCCAACCCGGCTAGGGAGAATTAGCCTGACCAAGATTTGGTAACATTTCTCCATTTGAATACAGCATTGCTCAAAGGATTTGAGAGCTATTATCCTCCCACAGCTTGCAAGTCTTGGTGAAGACCTTTGGTGGGTCAAATGGGAAGAACAATTTCCAGCACAAGCATTTAAAGAGAAAGCATTTTGTTGTGAACTGCTTCCTCCTACTGATTTTATGCTAGGGATTTCTTTCTTTCTTACAGTTTACCTTGACTTTTAGAGGTGACATTGGGGGTGAGAAAAAGAAGCGGGGACCTTCATTAAACACACTTAACACTTCTATAGAACCCACAGAGCAAGAAATGCTGGTGTGGTGAACTCATAGCCGGAAGACAGGCATTTCAGCTTGTTTGTGGCTCAGTCGTTGACTCACTGCATGTCATTGACCAAGTCACTTAAGACCAGCTCTTCAAGAGTCCTACTTGATTGTATTCCTGATCCGTTTTGAAATGGTCTAGCAATCCATGCCATCTCTAAAAGGCAGGCCTATGATATCACAAGTGAGGCACCCCAAAGCCAGTTGGTTCTTGCTAAAAGTGTAAGTTCTTCTTCTACCTCCATTCTCTGCAAATATAGAGGATGTTGCTTGTTCATCATGAAAGAGGGCTTTAAAACCTTTGAATTAAATAACAAAAACCTTTCCGAACCTTATCCATAGTCTTCTAACACTAATAAGGTGGCTTGCCGTTCATTTTCCCTTTTAATTCCGATAGGATTTAAACCACATCTACATGCATAAAGTTGAACCAGTAGTTTAGGACCGTTGGCCCTTTCACATGGCTTGTGGTCAACGTGTTGCACTTGGGAGACTTTGATAATGCTCACAGCAACAGAAATAGAAAAATGAGGTGATACAGAGACCTGAATACAGTTTGCAGCACTGTTACTGCCCACAGAGAGAGAGCAACTTGCAACTGTTTGGTTCCAGAGTAGCAGTTTGCAGTCACTACAGCATGGGATACTCCTAGAGGGGCACACACACAAAAAAGAAGATATGTAAAGCTGTTATTAAACAGTCTTAAATCCCTCAGGGAGACCCATAGCTACAATGCAGAATGCTTTTGAGTCTGGAAATTAGAAAAAAAAAAATTTGGAAGATAAGCACTTTTTAGATGGAACCAGCCTTTGAAGTAGCCTCAGCATCTAGCATTGCTAGAAAGGCACTCCAAGCCTAACATGCAGAATCTTCAGGGAAGTTGTTTTAAAATGCTTTGTACACAGCCAATTAACTCTAACTTATTGGGATGGCATCTCTTAATCCTTCAATTTGTTAAATATTTCTCTTTGAAGAATTTTCTTTCCAAAGAGCCACTTACAGCAATTTCTCTATTGTGCCATTCAAGCTATCAGTGGACACATATGCATTCATAAGTTATCAACATGGTGATGAGCTTTTGGTAATTAAAAGAAACCGAAAAACAAAACACAAACAAACCAAAACACAAACAAACAAACCAGCAGCAACAATTAAAAAAAACCCAAAAAAACCACCCCAAAACAACAATAACAAAAAAAAAAAAAAAGAGGAAAGTTTGTCTTAAAAAATCACACTGGAAAATAGCCACTCACAGGTAATTCTAAATAGAGACTTCTAAAGTAAAGAAAGTAAAGACAAATGCAACCAAGAGCTAGTAAAACCCTATCTGTTAAACGCAGCATCCTGTGAGCTGATATTGGGCTTTTAGCACTCATCATTCTGCAAACCACTGGAAAAAGAAGGTAATGGGTAAAACCCAAAAAGATGTGATAAAGACTTCCTATTTCACTGAAAAGCCACGTGTCATTTGCATGAACACTTCAGCAAATCATTGCATAAAAATCAGCTGTCAATCAGCTGCTGCTTCTGCATCACAAGTTGACCAGGGGTAGGAGGAATTATTTGCAGATTAAGAATTGTGTTGATGTGTAAAAGCCACTGATCAGTACGTGGGCCAATGGAGAAGTGACACAAGTGACAAGAAGAGTCAAACCCCACAAAGTACCAGGCTTCGCTAAACTCTTATGTTCCCATCATCTGAGCAAGAGGGACAGTTTTAGGTAAATAAGGAAGTATCCTTTATTGATGGGAAAGCAACCCAGTATGGAGTTTGTGACCTTAGAAAAGAAAAAAGCAATTGACATGACAAGAAGTCAATGCTGAATGGAAACCTACTAAACATAATTGACAAGACCAACTTTTTTTGCTGCCATCTGGGCCTTTTCCTCTTACCATCACTTCACACTTTCCAGTGCAAACCAGTGGAAGTCAAGCTGCCCCACAATCAAGCCATGTGTGAAAGCTCTCTCCATAGAGGATTACAGCGAGGAACTTACAACAATAGTAGCCTTAAATTTGCATTAGAGCAACTACACAGATGAGAAGCAGTGTTCTTGGCTTTTAAGTGTCCAGTTTCACTCATTACCAGCTCTTGAAAACCCCCGTCCAAGATGCAAGCCTGTGAAGACTGAAGTACGTGAATAATTCTACTGCTACGGATATTCCCATAGCCTGCTTTGATAAGCAAAGGTCTACATGTGCCAAGTGACAAGCAAACCTGACACTTTACACTCGCTTAGACCTCTGGACATAACCCGAGATACTCAAACCTCAAAAGGAAAGATGTGACGAACACTCGGGTCTTTCTCTCCCTCTCAAAGCTGAAAAGGCTGGTGAGCATCCATGTACTAGATGACAATGTTCCCAGAAAAGTAAAAGGCAGGTACTGAGTTACTGCACCCATTCCAAGATGAGCATGCCTTTTATTGAGGCAGATGAGAAAACAGAGTGAAATTGGGCCTGGATAAGTATCAGGGATGTAAGATACAACCCTATCATTAAAGAATGCTCCATTTTTAATGAACAGCAGAGCTGGCTAAAAATTATAGTAATTTAAACTCAAGTGGAAAATGGAGGTATTTTTCATTAAAACTGATTTTTCAACCAGCTCTAACAAACAGGAAGTAGAGGAAGAATGAAATTAAAAGACATGGAAACATAATATTACAAGTACTTCATGTTTTGTGGCTGCCACTACATTAACAGCATTTCCCTGCCCCATCCATAATTTTCCTCGCAAGATCAAAACCAGGCCAGCCTAGCATCTTGCTTTTTTAGCCTTCCACTGAGAAACACATACTACTCTTAGTCTTCTTCAGAGTCTACTACTTATCAGCTACAAACACCTTTACCCTGAGATAAAGTAGGTTTCCAGCTCTCTAGATCAGGGGATAACTTACAGCAGCATTTCGAAAATGTGTTTGCCCAGCTGGGGAGAATTCAGAGCAAAAAGGGAAGTACTGCAGAACGTGCTGGCCTCTGATAGCCAAACCTCTGTACTGTTACATGAAGAAGCAAGACTGAATGAGGAGGAGGAGCAAGGAAAGGGAAACGTACACATACCGCGACTTCACACTTATACAGCACTTCCTCTACATAGTCCTCTAGAGAGAAGCAAGGCATGAATCTTCATCATCCCCATCTACCAGGGTTGAAACCAAGGCAGAGGAGAAGGCGAAATTCTCCATGATCAAAAGGGTACTGCAAGGGAAGCAAAGTTCACACTAAAATATTTTACTGGCTCTCAGGATTATGCTAATACTACCATTCTTGGTTTTATCCAACTGAAGAGTCCTACCACATCATTGTTTCTCCAACACAGCAAAGGACATTGAACTTGGAGTTCAGGGAAGTGGGAGGAGTGGGGTGGAGAAGGGGAGACGACTTTAAAGTCTTTGGTGTGTATTTATAATGTTGTAGAGAAACTGCATTTCAGCATGGAATGATTATTGATTTCTTAATGGATTACTGCTGCACAAATTTACACTCCCCCCAAAAAACATCAATCTTAGGATAATAATTATAAACCTATCACACTGTATAGAGCATTCTGACCGAGTAGAAACTTATCGCTATCTGCCGGGAAATGGCCAGTTTTCTTTCTCCCACTCCAACCACATTACAGCATAGCAAGGAGCTACTGAAAAATACATGCTATTATAAAACAAAGTTTGTAATAGCCACAGGACATACCTCCAGTCAACTTTCATTAAACAGACTCCTTTAAACTGCTGCCCTTAAGACAATGCTTGATCCATTAGTGAACAAGTTAATTAGTTATTAGAATCCTTTTATGTTATTTTTATCATAGTAATGAAGCAGCCACAGCATAAAGTGAGACTCCTTAATGGGCAACATACATTCACAAACCCACACACCCTCACTTTTTCTGTTTACCAGCCTACAGTCAAATGTTTCTGTAGCTAAGTAATTTTTTAGCAAAGGCATCCATAGAGCAGCTTTTCTACAAGCAGCATCACATTGCAAAAAAGACTGAATTACCGCAAAGTCTCCCCTTGACTTCAAGAAGTGTCAGACCAAATCACTAGAGACAGGGCACTGTGGTAATTTAAATATCATTCTAAATTGAAAACCTCAATACCCCAAAGTTTGTGCAATATGCAAGGATGTGGAGAACTCACAGCTGGCTCTGTCAAGCAGTTCCCACCCATAACACCACCTATCTTCTGCCCACTGTTTAACTAGAGACATTATATGAGGTCCAACTGTGAGAAATGAGCTAAAGGTGACCTGCAGAAGGGGCTTGATGCAAAACCAGTGCCTCTGAGCTGCTGCCCCATCGCTCTGGTTCAGTGTACCTTTGCCTTTGCAGAAACATCAGCACCAGGAGCTCCCACCCCTGCTCAGATACCACTCTCTCGCTGCATGAGACCATGCAGCAAACTGCATCAGTGAATCAATCTAAGCTAAAAATACTCCATTTTGTTGCTTGGTTTTCCTTTTTTAGAAAAACTGCTGGCAGAGAACAAGGCACATTGGACTCTGCTTTGAATGCCTGCCTTTAAAATAATCATCTCTGCTAGAAGGGCATGTGGGGATCTTATAGAATTACAGAATGGTTTGGGTTGGAAGGTACCTTAAAGCTCATCCAGTTCCAACCCCCTGCCATGGGGAGGGACACCTTCCACTAGACCAGGTTGCTCCAAGCCCTGTCCAACCTGGCCTTGTACACTGCCAGGGATGAGGCAGCCACAGCTTCTCTGGGCACCTGTCGCGTTATGATGGGGCATCTACAATGAAATCAGATTATTCAATTCTGTGAGGGGGCTCAAAAAATAATTATTTAAAATATTAGAGTGGCTTGCCTATTCTTTAAAACCCTTGTGAGACAACCTGAATGTATGAGTGTTCAGACAGGGAGAGCCCAGTTTACCCTGGTTTCCTTTTTCCCTTAAGGCTGAGCCAGCCCAGGCAGTGGCACAGGCAGGGAGAGTGTGCATGGATGAAGCTGTTCACTGTTAAGAAACGTTCTTCCCTGTTTAACAACATAAGTTACTCTATACTGTGGGTAACGGGACAGAAGTAGTTAACGAAACGGATTCAGGTGTTATTGCCCTGGTCGAGCTTAAGCCTTGGGAACTGTAAAGAGAACAATGAAGGGTCGAGATCGGTTAGCAAAACAAAGCAGGTGGTTTGCAAGATAAAGCAGTATGTGCAACTCAAAAACAGACCAAACAATGTAAATATTTGTAACCCTTAGTGGTTTTGCTGAATCAGGATGACAAGGAAGTAAGATGAGTGGAAAATTACTGCTTAGCGCTTAGTAGACTATAAAAGGGATGCAAGACGTGCAATAAAGGTCTTCAGATTTCACCAGAACTGGAGTCCGTCTTTGATACGCTACACTATACTGCCTGGAAACTGTGATAAGAAACAGGACAGTGCTTTAGAGATACCATGTTTTAAATTTTGAATAATGTACTACTGGGATGTTTAAAATAGCTAAAGTGCAAACTGATCACGCAGGCATAAAAGGGCATGCTTCTAAGGAGGCCGCCGGAATCACCACTAATTCCTCATGGAGGTATGCAGGGTGTTCAACTTTATTGCCCAGATAGCA
>JANHGB010048350.1:0-84135 GCA_026283785.1 Coracopsis vasa
GGTCCCCCCTGAGCCTTCTCTTCTCCAGACTGAACCCCCCAGGTCCCTCAGCCGTTCCCCATCACACTTGTGCTCCATGCCCTGCACCAGCTCCATTGCCCTTCCCTGTCCCCGCTCCAGCACCTCAACGTCTCTCACAGTGCGGGTTTTCCAGCCAGAACTCCCCATTCACGAAGGCCGCCGTTACGGCCGCCCCTGACCCCACCGCCACCGCTCCGGAGCGGCACCGAGCTCCGAGGCCTCCCCATGCCCTCAGGAGCCCCCCTCACCTCGAGCTCCTGCGTCTCGCACTGCTCCAGCAGCCGCCGGAAGCCGCCAGCGCTCTCCGCCATCACCGCCACCGGCATCTTCCCGCCCGCCAGCACCGCAACAGGCACCCGTACCGCTACGTCACTTCCGACGCGACCAAACACGCAATTCCGGGCACAAACCGCTCTAGCCCCGCTTTATATGCCGCTGGAGGACTGCCAGGGGGAGGGCGTGGCTTGCGTCGGGGGCGTGGCTTGCGTCGGGGGCGTGGTCACGGTTTTGGCGCGCCGGGCGGGGCGGGCTGTTGTCAGCACGTGTGTCAGACGCTGTGATAACGAACGGGTCGGTTGTACCGTGTTCACCCCCCCGTTATCTCTGTGTGTTTGTGTGTGATAAACACAACGCGTTAAGGTGTGTGTATGTATATATGACATATCAGGTGATGTATGACATACATATATATCACATATCACGTGATGTATGACATACACCCTTTATTGCACATTACATGTGCAATATAACAGCATCTCTACGAGTACATGCACCCTCCAAAACAGCACATAGTACGCCAACATGGGATATAACACGCTATTTCATAGGTAGGAACACCCTTCTTCCACAGCCTCCTGTGGCTCCAGTTTCCATCCTCACAGGGCAGTGCCAGGACTCCCCAGTTCCATCTCTCACCAAGTGATGTATTTATGACTTGGAGGGGTTTGGACATGCTTACAGCATGGAGTGCGTGCTTGGTTTGAGGCATACGAATTATGGAATCATGGAAAGCAGGAGGATTGTCACCAGATCTTTGCAATTACAGAGACACAGAAGGAAACTCCCATTTTCTTACTGCAAACCTACCTGGGGCCTTGTTTCCTGCAAACCCTTGCTTTCCAATACGACCAATGTGCTCTCTACCGCAGCCTCACACCTCTTGAACAAAGCCTGATCCTAGTGCTCCCCCACCATCTCCATCCCCAGAGCTGCCCCAGACACCATCCCCCAAATCAGTTATTCTTCATATTCAACCAGAGACCCCTACAGCCCTTTAAAGAGTTCCCCCCAAGCTGTGCTCAAGAGCTGCATGACCTTGATGCTAAATTATGGTTGCCCTGTGTAAGCCTGACCTGGCTCCAGCAAGGTGGTCTGGAGGTGCTGCCCATGCTTTTGAGTTGGAAACAGGAAAGCACAGGGATGCTCAGCCCTTCGATGATGCTGCATAAAGGAAGGTTGGCATAAAGCCTGACCCTGTTGCCAGGGATTCTCCGTGCTCCAGGAGAGGTCATGGCTATGGAAAAATGAAAATGACCAGTGTTCTCTTTGGGATTTGCCCAGAGGAGAGCATTGTCCTCACCTTTTGCTCTGCTTTCCAACTATCTCATGCTTCTTGGGAGGCAATAGGGAGAACAAAGCGGGTGGCAGCTTGTGATGGTGCCAGCAGGAGACCTTTCCTTAGCAGTGCGGGGTTGGGGTCAGAGCATCCTGATCCCCATCACGGAGCAAGTTGATCTGGGAAGGCTTCATCTTATGGTGGGATGTCATGGGGCTGCACGCCTCCATCCCGCTGCTATCCTTCTCCCTGGTGCCAGGAGGGAAGGTACGAGCCAGCCCCTGGCACCGCAGGCTGTGCTGGGCCCCTGTGAGTGCTCTTGCTCTCTGTGAGCAATCGTTTCATTTGGGGAATAAACAGTGAAAATGGAGCAGACAAGAGGGTTCCACAAGAGGGCACTGTCTGCAAGACAAACAAAGGGGAGCGGGGCCGTATCCACCTCCAAACATCCCACTGTCCCTTCCAGGTGAGAAACTCCATTTGGGGCCAGTTAGGTTTATATATATATATATTTTATATATATTATACTATTATAATAATATATATGATATATAATTTGATATGACATATACATAATTATATTTCTTTTGCAGGATTTCATTAAGCTGTTGGGACAACAATCTAATTCAAATCTCCCCTCTTTCACTTTAAAGCCATTCCCCCTTGTTCTGTCCCTACAGGCCCTTGTATAAAGTCCCTCTCCAACTTTGTCTCCTCCCTGTGCATGACCTGCAAACCCTGTGATTGCAGGAGCTGGGGATGCTGCCAAAGTAGCTCAGCAGGGTCTTCAGACCCCTTCCTTGCCCCACAGGCAAAGACGAAACCAAGCATCACGGCTGGGAGCTCAACCTTTCGGCCTCTCTTGCTTTCCTGGCTTGAACAAGAATGATCACACACCATCACCACATGGTTTTCTTGGCCCTGGGGCAGAGGGTGGCCACAGAGGGCTTTAACCAATGCCTCTGCAGTGAGCCAGAAGATGCTGTCTGACAGGGATGCCCAAAGAGCCCAAGTACTTGCTTCAGGATTGCCTGCACCTCACCCCATCACATCCCCCACTATCTGCAGATAAGGGTACAGCCCTTCACAAGCAGAAACCATCAAGCCACGTGGCTCAGGCTGATGTCCCATTGCCCTGTCAGCACCGCCTTTATCCCATGGAGGACAGCTTCTGATGAAGGTAAAAGTTCCTTTAAAACAGTGATGGATTCAGCCCAAACCTGCCTTTTACAGTGACTGAGACCACTGCGCTATCACCCTGGGAAATCGTGGGACCATTTATGTTAGTTGGGAGCTTCTCTTCCATTCAGGCACCAAAAGAAGAGGCCAGACTTGGAGAACAGCTGAGCACGGTGGGAAATCTGTTCCCCTGGCAAAGCCAACCACATTAAATTAATGGGAAAGCTCCTTGACATGAAAGGATCCTGATTTCCCTTCGGCTCACAGGCTTGAAAGGCATTTTAGGACATGGCTGCCAGCTGTTGCAGATGCGTAAAGTAAACTTAATGTGATCTTTATTCAGCTCCTGGTGACGACAGCATGAAAATCTCAGTAACTCATTTGTTCCTTGCATGGGCTTTAATACAGCAATAAAATGGATTCCATTTCTGCTCTCCTCGACGGTCCCGATGAGCCTCAGTTGTTTTCAGAGGCATTTCCAAGAAAGATTAGCAGAGATGTTGTGGCAGGGCTTTATTTTCCCGGTGGTTTCCATGCGCTGCCTCTGATGTGGAGGTACCCTCTGGAAAGATGATTGCAAGAGGTTTCCCTTTCTCATCTGCTTCAAAAGCTTTGCAGGGGAACAAAAGAGTCGTGATGGGGAAAATAAGATGTAATGTGGTGATATGGAACAATAGGAGAGTTAATTTAATGTGAAAGGTAAAGAAAACGGCGCTGAAGGGTCAAGTTGAACCTCTCCACACCCTTCCCCATCCCCTCAGCCCCCTGACTGATATTAGCCGTGCTTGACCTGAGCAAAGCTGTATCTAAATACATGATTTCCTTCCATGACATCAAAGCTCATTTGACACCAGCCATCAAAGGGGACAAACGCCTCGATTATAGGAGCTGCACTCAGCAGAAAGGAAATGGGGGACGGCTGATGGGAAATTAACATTTATTTTCCCTAAACAATCAGTTTTTATTGTTCCATTTCGATGCGGGCATTGGTTTCAACTCCCATAAATGAGATCACTGGGATAGAACTTCTTTTTTATGCCTTCCTTATCCTTGTTTCATCGCTCAAACCCAAGGCCTCGGTTATACAGGCTTTTACTGCAGCATGGTGCTACAATCAAAGGGAAAACCCTCAAACAGGGAGCCTGGGGAGGTTGGGGGACACGCAGGAGGCCACAGAAGCTACAGCAAAGTGACTGCTGTGGTGTGAGGTGCTGAGAGTTGTTCACCCGCTGGTCCTTGCCTATGGGCTCTGTGTCCTTCTGCTGCCGCTCTGGATCAAATCCATCCCTGAGATGGATTTGGGGTTGGCTGAGCCCCTTTCTCCTGAACACCTCCATCCACCTCCTCTTGCTTTCCCTTAGGAGTTAACACATGCAGTGGCTTCTGCCCATAGGTCTGGAGGCAAAGATTGCCCTCCTGTAACCTGCCAAGGGAGAAAGAGGCTCTGTGTGTGTTTAACCTCAGCGTTGTTTCCATGACTTTTGAGGCATGTCTCTGCGTTTTCCTGTTTTCACTTTGTTCTATAGGATCCTCAGCCAAATTCGGGTCCCCTCCCTGGCTCCTGGGCCAGCAGTTCTTGGTCTCTGCATAGTTTAATCCTCTACAGCAGAGACCTTAGGTGCCTTTGAGCAATGCAGCGCTGCTTCCCCTTGTTGTTCTTCTCCCACCAAGCTGCTCCCTCACAGAAATCCCTGGAATGGTCCAGATTTGGGGGGATAATGAGAGAGGATCCCAGTCCAGTGTGGGGTGATTTTGAGTATCAAGCATTCAGCATGCGACATTTTGGGGGGGATCAAGTGGGATCCCAGGTCAAACATGGGGTGTTTGGGGGATGGAGTGGAGGAACCTTGGTCTAATAAAGGGGGTTTGGGAGATGGATTGATGGGTCCTTGGTTCGAGCTATGAGTTGGTGAGGGGAAGATGCAGTAGGGAGCATTTAGGGGATGAAGGAGGGTGTCCCTGTTCTAGCTGGGGCCCTTGAGGGATGGAGCATCCCTGCAGGCTGCAGCCCCTCTCCAACTGGTGCCCTTGTCAGCACACTGTGAGCCTGGGGGCTTCCTCGGGGCCCCTTGGCCTCCTTTGGCCTCCCACCTTATGCTGGGGCTGGTTGGGGGCACAGCTCTGCCTGCGAGGTGGGATGTGCCTCCTATGCCAGGGAGGGAGATGCTCCTGCACCCCCATCCTAACAGGATCAGATGCATTGCCATGTCCCTCGAGGCACACTTTGAAATCCATTAATGTCCCTTAATCTCACACATGTTAGCAAGGCATCTGTTTGCCTGCAAAGCCACGGGGACACTGGGCCAGGGCTTGGGTGAGGGTAATAAAGACAATTAGAGGCAGACTTTGATGTCGGGAGGTAAAGGAGCTCAGGCAGCTGTGCCGAAGCCTCTCCTGCAGCCGCCCTCCTGCTTCGGTATCATCCTAACAAAGAGGATCTTGTGTCCACCATGCCCTGTTATGGTCCTTCTCCCAGCCTGTGGCCACCTGTCCTGCCCTCCATCACCAAGCGCTGCCCCCAGGCTCCCTGCCCCAGTGCAGGGGTGCGAATCCGATTTCACAGCCCTGACGCTTGCTGGGCTTTGCTCTCCATCACCCAAAGCCCGCGCTGCAATGGGCTCTTTGTTCCCCCAGCCCTGCTGCCAACAGCTGGATTCCCCATCCAGCTGTGTCGGGATGGATTCCCCATCCAGCTGTGCCGGGATGCAGGCAAGGGAGAGCAGAGGCAGCCAGGATGGGGGTCTCCACATGGGACACCCCGTTCGCATCCCTGGGGACCAAGGAGGGATGCTTCCCTTTCTGTGTGGGAGAGAAGCCCCTTCTTCATCTGATCTGCATCCCATACAAGGATGCTGTCAGCTTAAGAGCCAGCCCAGAGATTGAGGATTAAAGCTCCTTCTGATGAGATGCTTTTGTGAGACTGGAAGAGCAAATATCTCACTTGTTTGCTCTTTGATTTCCAGCTTAAACCTGCATCCCACGAGCAGGCTCAAAAAGCCATAGCATGGTACCATAACTTCCAGGGGCTGTAGAAATCTTTAGATCAGTGCCTGGGTATCTCTGTGTATGGAAGGAACAAGAGTGAGATGCTGACACCTTGCTGCACCCAGCAGTTTGCTGTCCAGTTTCAATGCTAACTTTTCCCTCTAAGCCTTTCCAAGGTTCTATAGTTATATTGGAGCCCCTAGGCTCTTAGTGCCCCCAGCATCCCAGGCTGTCATCACTGGGTCCTGGGGCAAACCCTGCCTTGCAGCTCAACTACCATGATTCACACCAAAGACTCCTTATTCCCTTATAAACTCTACTATCTCCACATTCACTGTCCAGGGCTGCAAGCAGATGCTCTTTCCAAACCTGTGGCGAGACAGCAGAGAGGAAATGGAAGCCGTATTCAATGTCTTTAGCAGCAGAGTTGGGGCACTGGTGGCCCAAGGAGAAGACATGCTTGTCTCTCCCTGTGCCCTGGAAAGCCTGAGCATCCATCTCTGTACCAGCAATACACGTGGGTCTGTTAGACCTGGAATAACTGGAGCACTAGGAATTGCATTGCTCCTGAAGTGTGCTCCAGGCAGCATTTCCTAAGTAAAACCCCCAACCCACTGTCTTTCTTTTGTTTTCATGGAAAAGAAAGGGAATCCAAGAGGGATTCCCTTCTTTTTCAAGATAGGCAGAGAGCAGGGACAGCTGAGAACCGAAATCCTTTCTTCACCTGCCAAGCGCTGCAAGCAGAGCTACCTTTGATGCAAGCATTTCTGATGAGGGCTTGGGGTTTCTCTTTTGGCTTAAAAGGGCTTCCTGAGAGCAGCGCCAATGGAAAACAGCCACTCAAAACGAAACAGAAAGGTGTTGTTTCGCCTCCTCTGTATAAGCTTAGCAAATTACTGCTAAACCCACACATCCCGGCTTCTCTGAATGTCACCATTGCTGGGAAAGGCTCCCCTTGTGCCAGTCCGTGCTTTGGCACTCTGATGTGGTTTAGCCCAGCAATGTCATACCCATCATACCTTAGTTCTGACGAAGCCTGTTTGCAGATGGCAATGAAGCTGCCACCACTACAGATGCACATGCTCCCCTGATGGGGATTGCTTTCAGTGCCTCCCATCCTGTTCCCTTCCCTCTTCACACTCTTCCCTTCACAGTTACTGGCACTTAAATGCCCTGAACAGGCAATTTCTTCATTAGAAAGGTGTTTAAATGTGAGCTGTGGGATGTGGCAGGATGGACCAGCCCCACCAGCGCTCAGGATAAGCTCTTCTCAGGGTGGAACATTTTGGGATGCACCCAGCGCCTCCATATTCCACTGAACTATTTAATGTAAGCCACAGAGCCATTTATTCTGTCAGAACACTGCACTTTCATCAGCCATTTATTTACAGCACATGGCATTCCTCACGTGCATGACCTGCTGGCGAGCAGAGGAGGAGGGTATTGATTTTGGAGCCTTGTCTTATTTACACTAACCATAGAGCAGGGACCCATAAAAACACTGGTGAGGGGAGCAGAGCCAGCCCATGGGCTCTGACAACAGAGCCATTATAAGGGCCTGCACATCCCTCCCCCATAAACATGTGCTATGGGTGGCCCTGGGAGCAAATCTGATGTAGGTGGGTCTCTTTGTAATGCACATCCCACAAGGGAGCTATGTGAGGGGCACGGAGCCAGCGGCCACACAGCACCCGTCCCCATCACCTTAACCCCACATGGCGTGCAAAGCTTGGGAGAGGAGATGCACGCACATCTGAGGGATGCACATCCCTCAGGAGGGATACAGCACATGGAAAACACTGGCTTGGGGATGAAAAAGAAGGGTCAATCCCATGTTCGGGTTTGTTTGGCATGTCAGGTTTCCTCACTGTGCCTCAGTTTATCCCTCTGCAAAGCGGGATGGGCCTGCTTTGTACAG
The DNA here is from genome assembly GCA_026283785.1 of Coracopsis vasa. Classification (NCBI taxonomy): domain Eukaryota; kingdom Metazoa; phylum Chordata; class Aves; order Psittaciformes; family Psittacidae; genus Coracopsis; species Coracopsis vasa. The sequence goes on from JANHGB010048350.1 coordinate 7,659, forward strand.
AGCCCAGCAGACAAAAAGACGCAATGCAAATGCTCACCATCACCATCAGAAAGTGGCCACTGCTCCATTCCATCTGCAAGCACTCATCATTCTGCTTTATGAGGACCAAACTTGAGATTTAGGAATTGTCTTACAGGATGCGTTTCTCTCTGTGTCACCCTGAAGTGCTCTCAGGGAACCCTGCAACACCAAACATCTGGGCACAGCAACAAACAATAAGAAACAACAGCACGTCCATTGTTTAGCAGCCCTTTATAATCCAGCCAATGGTTTTTAAATAAACTGATGGAAAATAATGGGAATCTCAGGCCCTGGAGCCCATTATTCCCGCATGCCAAATCCGATGCCGCTTAGTGCAACAAAGACCCCGAAGTTAATGAAATTCCTGCCTGGACAAACTTTTATCGTGCTGTTCAGTAAAACAACTTGTGCATCAAAAAGCACCATCACTCAAGCTGTTAAAATGCCTTCCATGGAAAGGGAGGCAAAGGAGCAGGAGGAATAGATTTGTTAAAAGACAGAGAAGCAGCGCTATATATTTAATATACGTCTATATTAGGTTACCGGAGGTTGTTGAGTTTAAAGCATGAGGGTGAACTGATCAACTGCTGTGCCAGCAATTGAAGTCTCCCGTTTGAATGGGAGCCTGACAAATGTTAACTGGTTTTCATGTAGGATACCCATCCATCACCCACCATGCCTGGAAAAGCTCCATTTGCTGTAAAAACAGGTTCCATCGACAGCCGAATGCAGAAATAACCCAATCTTTACAAAGCCCCCAAAGGAACTTGCTTTCTTTAAGAGCACATTCCAGATGACAGCATCCACGTAGTTCCCAACATTCCCAATCATCTCCCTGTTCAATGCAAGGTCTGCTTTGCACAAGAGGAGCTTTGCACAGAACCCTTCCAGCCGGCCCTCATTAAGCTCTGCTTTGTCCTGATGAAGCACATTGCTAAAGCTGGGTTTCCAAACCCTGTGCATCAGCTCCAGCTTCCCTCCAAGTGGCTGGAAAACGCCCTTGGAAGGCTGGTGAGCACTGATTGCTTTTGGAAGCCCTCATAGGTGATAGATACTGATTCCTGACAACGCACCCTGCTCTGTCCAGGGGACAGATGGGACCAATCTCTCTCTGTTGGATAGGAGTTAAAAGCCTGGAAGTGTGGATCTTGAGCTCAGCTCATTCCAGCTCCCACCCCTCCTTCAAGTATTTTTTAAGGAATTTAGCTGGAATTTACTTCCAAGGTCACTTGCGCGCAGTGCCTGTGAGTAATCCCACCCTGGCTGGCTGGGAATGCTGGTGTCATTTATCATGTTCCCCTCTCTTATTTATAGAGCTGATTACAGAAGTGCATCCAGCGTCAAGGGCTCCCTCCAGGTCCATGAGGCTGTGCCAGTTTCCCCCCACAGAGGAGGTGAGGGGGGTGACATAACCCCAGCACTTCTCCACAAGGACCCACTGATGTAAGGAGCCTTCTCCTGCAGGGAAAGGGCACGGCAGGAGGCGGGCAGCATCCAGCATCACCCGGTTGTAAGCACATGCCTGACCCTTAATGAAGCGCAGGGATTTACACCCATGCCCATGTGCTTCCTGAACACAAGTGTGCTCATGCAAGCCTGGATCTGGGCTCAGAGGAGATGTAAAGGCACTTGCTGCATGGGTAAGATTGAGGTGAGGGTGCTCAGGAGGCTGTGAAATTGCTGTGTTTCTTGGGAAGAAAGCCATTTTCCCTGGGGAATGCTGGTCTGTGTTGAGCAAAAAACCACAGAAAGTGCTTTGGACTGAAGGTTTGAGGGGGTTTCTTGGAAGAATTCCCTTTTTCTCCTGCTGCTCCACTGACATAAGCACAGAGGGCTCACTGCGTTTCTTCTTCCCACTTAACATCATTGGAGCTGTCACTTCCAAGTCCGTGCCTTGGAATATCCCAGTGCTGCACAGTCCCGGGTCACTGGGATCTCCAGGCACCTCAGTACTGCCCTGTTACACTTCCCGCCTGTCCTGCAGCTCGGAAAATACAAGCTGTTGAGCAGGGACAGATGGAAAAACACCCTCAGGAGGGTGGTCACTTGATGTCTTTAACACCTGCAGAGGCCCCAGCCTGGAGGGAAGCACTCCTTGTGCCATTCCCGGGCGGATGGAGCATGCCTGGGATCACGGCACCACCTCCACCACATCATAATTTTTTGGGTGGGTTTAAGGTCTTTTTGCCAGCTTCTCCATCACCTCTGAAACCACCTGAGGCTGACACTGAGAGTCCTCTTGGGGACTGATCCCAAAAAGCAGAGGGAGGCCTCTCAGGTGATGGGAGATCAGAGATCATCATCCCCTATGTATCCAAAAGGGAAGAATAAAAGCTGGACAAATGCCTCCTTCAGCACTTGTGCTCTCATGGGAGCCCAGGGCTGCTCCAATGCGACCAGGGACAGCCCTGATAGAAACCTGTGGGGCAGCTCACCCAGCCCAGGCTCCCCATGCACCAAACCCTCTTTTGCCTCAAACAAGCCCACACGTGTGCTTGTTTTGGCAGGGGACCTGCAGTGCCTCAGTTGACTCCTCCATAGGGATGGCACAGTTACCCCTTCCTTCATGTTTGCCAGCAAGAGGGTTTGTTAAGTCCTTGGGAGCTCAGCATGCAGGTGAGCCCTGGATTAGGCTCAGTCCAACCCTGAGGCTAATTCAGACATGAGTCAGAAACCCCCACAAAGGCAGGCAAGAAGATGGCTACGTGTTTGGGTATCAGTAGTTGTTGATGCTGCTCCTCCCTGTTGCTGTGGGCCCCAGTCACCTCCATCCTGCCTCAGGCCCCAGGCATGGCAGGAATGCCTCAGCTTGCACTGACCACAGGATGCTTCAACCCTGATGTCAGTCCCTGGTGTGAAGGCAGGGGCTGAGCTCGCTTGCATCAACCAAAGATGAGGTGGCCAAGTGAAGGAAATCAGTGCCTTGCTCTCCAGCTGCGCAGGCAGGGGGGGGGACTGCGTGCAAAGGAGCACAGTGAGGGCTGACACCAGTCAATGCCCAAGAGCTCAACAGGAAAATGTTTGTTTCATCTCAGTTTGAGAACACAAGGGATTCAGTCTCTGTGTCCAACGCCTCACACCTGAATCCAGCATCTTCTTTAGTAGGGAAGAGAGAGAAAATGAGTCCTATGGTGAGTCCTCACCAGGGCTGACACACCAGGTCCTTCTGGGGACGGATGGATGGATCGTAACCATTTGCTGTGCATCCTCCACTGGTCTGGGCTCTCAGTGCAAATGCAGGCACCTTTGTGTAGTGCTCAAGTGGTGGTGAGGAATGCCCTCAGGGATGCAGGGTCCTGGGCATCCCTAGTACCGCTCCCCCAAGACCTGTCCTGCTCCTTACTGGCACCAAGGGACAACCTTATCACCTCTGTCTCTAGGTACCACCTGAGTCCTCTGCAAACACTGACCCACGTAGGTGTGAAGCCTCACAAAGCACAGCACAAAACTGGAAATAGAGCTGCAAAAAACTCCATGCAAAAATACCCCAAACCATCAGCATAAACCCGAAACCTTCCTCCGCTCCCAGCATTCCCCTATAGTTCCTGAGTCTGCCCCTGAGCACTGCCTGCCTGAACCAACCCCATCCCTGGGTTTCTGTTCCCTGCTTCTCCTTGGCACTTACTGAACATAAAGCAAGCCTGGAGGCCCCTCCTGCTGTTTCCCCTCTTATCCAGGGCTGTGCCTGCCTTGGAAAGGCAAATGGAGCCCCTTATTGTCTGCCTGGTTCTCCCTGGCTGTGCAGAGCCCCAGCCATGGGACAGGCTGCAGTGACTCTGTAGGACCTTGCAAGCTGTTATCTCACAAGTGGCTGTTTTGCCTTGCTCCCTTTTGACACCAGGGAGCACATGTAGCATGTAATGAACCAGATGTCTGGCTCTGTGCTCAGATCACTCCATCCCTGCCCTCCCCATCACACGTGGCCTTGGGGTAGTGTTGGGGATTCACGACCTCGCAGATGCTCTGGGTAAATGTGGTCCAGGGACGCAGGAAGGAAGGAGGGAGAGGGATGGATGCAGGAATGGGGTGAACACTCCAGGTCCTCCCTGCTTCACATATGGTGTCTGAACATTCATTACCCTATGGGTCTAGGGGGTAAAAGGGCTTCCTCTCGCAAGGACTTAGAGGTGAAGCAACCAAGTACCACAGTGCATATGTACATGAAGGCACGACTTGCAGTTAGGATGTTTCATACCTGCACTGAGAGACATCAGCGTCCAAAAACTGGGAGAGCCTCCAGAAAGGGCAGAATTGAAGGTACTCATAGAGGTGCTGGAGAGCATTAGGCTTGTGGATGAGGCCCTCCTCTGCTTATCTCCTCTGTTCTTCCTCTGTTGTTGAGCTCGATCTCCCACCACAAGCATCTCTGACTGCAGCCAGGCAAAGCCACATCCTCAGGCCAGGTGTCCAGGGCTCCCCATCCTGCCTCTCTGTGCTTCCAGGCAGGCGTGCTGGGACAAACCCACTGACCCTTCACATTCCCTGTGGTCCCCCATGCCCCAGGAGGCAGGACCCCGTGTTCCCTGAACAGCATGTTCCTTGGATCTGGGTCATTCCTGGTCTGTCCCAATCTGGCCCAGATTCACGAGGTGGGTCCAGAAAGGGGCCAGCATGGGAAGCAGCTGAGCAGGCGTGTTTCCAGAGCAGTGCAGCTGGGAAAAGTTTATTTTGCTAAGCTGCTACTGTCCCAAGGTTATTAAAGACACACTTGGAGCATTAGCCCCTATTAAGCCATGCTGGTAAAACACGGGATGGGCCAAGAAGCACAGCAAAGCCAGAAAGAAATGCTCTTTTTTGCTTAGTAAGGCTCAACAAGACACCCCATTGCCCCAAGAGCTGCTTCATCTCAGACTCATCATTGATCCCAGCACCCCCAGCAGACCACTGCAGAGTCCATGCCCAGCTGCCTGGATGGCTTGGCCCCATATTCCCAACAAGTGGCAGCCCCACGAGCGCTGCGCCGGGGATTTCAGTTCCTGGCACCAGCCTGCACTGTCCATGGATACAGATCATGCATCAGGCTTTAATCAATGTCACTCAGTCCCGGCCGGGATTTATCCATCAGGAAACAGCATCCCCTCCCTTCCCATCCCCTCCCGCTGCGTGACTCACAGTGGTGCTGAGCAGAGCACGATCCGCCCTGGGAAACCCCTTCACCGGCTGCAGCATCCCCTAGGACTCTCAGCTGGGACCCCACAGAGGCATTGACTGCGCTGATGGACCTGCCAAGGAGAGGAACTCGTGTTCATGGGGCTGCCTTATCTGCTGCAGGCAGCAGGAAGCTCCCGATGCTGAGGCCACCGCATCCCATGGTCCTGTGGCTGCCGTCACAAGCCTCCTGGGTCATTTGTGATGTGCTGGGTTGGGACACGCTGGGCTGGGTCCCCTCTGGCCCAAATCTACAGCTTTGATTCCAAAGCTTATCAGTGCAATGTATTTATAAACCCTGTGCATGGGGCTGCTGCTGCCTTCACCCAGAGCAGCTCTAGGTTCTCCTCTCAGCTATGCTTGTACAAACACTTGGGTACCTTATTGACTGTGAGAGATTAAAACCAAAGAGCAGGTATCAGCCCCTAAGTCCAGCCAGAAGCTTCCTCTGATAACCCCTGTATTATTTATGTTCTAATCAGCCTGTTTCCCAGCTCAAGCACCTCCTACAGCCTAACCCAGCGTAACAACAGCAGTAAGTACAACCCTTTATCTGCATGGAGCACATGTTTTTAATCCTTATTTCTCAAGTATCTTCAAGTGCACGTGCTTTCCTGCAGCTTTTCTATTAGCTGAGGGCTGGACAAAGCACATCCACCACAGCTCACATCCAGAAACAAACAACTGTATGAGGCCAGACACTGCAGGAGCCGATCCTCATATGATGGATACCTCTGAACCAGGATGGTGATGCAGGCAGACAAGCAGACACATAATATATATGGAGCCACAAGCTTTTGAGAGCAAGAAAATGAGTGCTGGGCAACATAATGTATGTTAGGCTGCCTGCATCATGCAAGGAACACCAATCCCACTGCAGAAAACAGCATTATAACCACAAGAGAGCAGCCACTCACCCCTCATTTCAAAGAGTGAGCCTGAGAAAAGCCCCTCAGGTAAATATATCCACTGCCAACAATGGGTACGTGTAAATACATGCAGGGATTAAAGGTCTTTCTGTCTATATATAATAGTTTCAGAAACCACTTTGTTTTCTTGTTCTTGTCCTCTCCATGCTTCTTTCATTGATTTTTCCTCTCACTTTCTTTTCAGCGCCTAATGCAATGGGGCTCCATCACTGCCCTTACAAACACAGCAATCAGGAAGCCTTTTCTTTGGTAAGAATAGAGGAATATTAAGCATTTTACCATTGCTGTTTCAGTACATCACATTCCCTTTTTCACTACATTCCTTAAGAAAAAGCCAACATCAAGCACCGGGGGTGGGTAGGAGACAGCATCTGTTCCTAGCCTTCCATCTGGCAGTGGTGGCTGGTAGAACATCCTGCTCCCATCCTCACTGTGGGGAAAAAGGCATTGCAGGCGCTGGCCCAGCCCCAAATGTAACTTTGGAACCAACTTTAGAGACTCCTGTAAATGAAATTTAGGGGAGAAGCTGCCTCTGAGTCAGTCCTGGCAGAGACAAATCCACCTCCGAACGGGGCTTTTTCCCCTGTGTTTTCCTTCTGGCATCCTTCTAATGTGACAGCAATTAAAGGCCCTGAGAAATGGATGGAAACAATTTGGGAAGGTCTCTATTAGGTTTGCTCTCATTAGCACTCCAGGCTGGTTTTCCAGTTGCTCATTGACAGCTGCCTTCCACATGCAGTGTCCAAACAGGAAAGCCCCGAGGCATTATACCCAGGTAACATGAACTGGGGCTGTCTCACTGAGCATGTAGGAGCACAAGAAGGGAGACAATCACAGGAACCCACCATGGCCAAGCTGATGTCGAGCAGCTCCGATGCTGGGGATGCCAAAGCAGCGAGATGGGATGTGCACGAGGAATTGGGACATGCCAGGTCTTCCTGCCACCTGCACTTGGAGCATCATTTGCATCCAGAGGGAAGAAGCAATGCCCTCAGCGCTCATGGGGGTTTGGAGCAGCGGCAGCACCAAGCACAGCTCCAGGCATTTGCTGCCTGCCTGGAGCTGTCAGGGCAAGTCTTATTGTGCTGACAAGGGCTGTGACCCCTCTCTGCATTGCCCTGCCTTGGGGAAACCACAAGAGCCCTCCAAAGCCAAAGGATTCCACCTACAAAGCAGTCCCAGGAGTGTGGGTTCCAGTCCTTTGGGTTCCTCTAACCTGGAAGCAGTGATGCCTCACTCGTCCCCACTGCCTTGTGCCCACAAAACCACACCATTGGCCAAAAAGAGCCCCACTGAGGCAGACCTCGCTTTTCTTCATCACCTGGGAAAATCAGGGCAATTCTTGTGCTGAAAGTCAATCAAGTCAGTTAGAATCATAGTTTTAGCAAGAGAGCAGTGGAAGAAGGTCCATATAATGAATCATTGCCACCATTGCACAGGGAGACAAAGGAGAAGAGACAAAGGAGAGGCCCTTTTTGGCATACCCTTTACCTGCTGGTGCGCTGCCTACGGGTGTCACGGATGCTCTTTCCTGTTATGAGAAAAACATAGGATTACCCTAAACAGAGCCAAGAGACGAATTGCCATGAATTCCTGTGGGGGATGCTCACTCTGCACTAAAACACATGTAGGTGGCTGAGCCAGCAGAGCTGGACCTGGAAGTGAGACAGAGGCATCTCATGGATGCCCAGACTCTGGGAAGCCACTCAGTGAGCAAGTGGGTGGTAACATGAGATGTTTGCTCTGTGGGTTTACACAGCAACAGCACTGGAAATCACTGGGGAGCCAGGAAATGGAAAATGACTGCATTCCAAGCGGGCATTTCACTCATTTGTTGTTTAAGCTGATCATTTGTGAACTGTTGGTTTTCCTCTTGCAGCTCTGCCCTGGCACCCAACCCAGACCTCCTGCCTACAGAGAGCACTGATTGCGGAAGAGGTTTACAGGAAGGGCTGAAGATGTTCCCAAATTTCAGCTCTGAGTGTCCACTTTGAGACATAAGAAGCTGAACCTGGACTGCCTTTCCCGGGGCAAGGTTAGGCCCAGGTATTGGGCATATTCCACCAGGATGCCCTGGCATTTGGCTGACATCCCCTCAGCTGGAAACTTGGTTTTGGCTTCTTTTTCCAGCTGAACTACAAGGGTCAACAGGGAGAAAAGGGAAGGAAAAGACACCAGTTGGGCACAGTGATAATCCAGCCCAGCTCTGGTGATGCCTTAGGAGATGGGCATCTACAGACAGGTTCCCACTTTGCCCATTGGGAATGATGGTAGGCTGGTTTTCGGGGGCTGAGCCTGAAAACAAACTTCTTTTGGCCTGTCAGCACCACCAACCACAACCTTTGCCAGTGGGTGGGAAGAGCCCATCAGCCCATGCACGGACCTGGCTGTGATTTACTGGGAGCCCGCTGCGTGCGGACCTCACGTCATTTCAAGTAGTGAAATAGCTGCGACTGTTGCTGCACGCTGTAAATCTGTCTGTGTGTGACATAATGAACAGCATCGTCTCCCGCAGGCAGCGTGATTTACAGGCATGGAAATAGCTGCAGTAAGGTCATGGCTGGGGAACTGGAGGAGAGGCAGTGCAGGGGCAGGAGCACAGCCCGCACCACATGGGAGGGTGGGATGCTGCCCGTTGTGCTGCCCTGCACTGTGCTCAAACAGCCAGGATTGAGGGCTCTGTCCCACAGCACAGCGAGCACCGGGCTTATAAGACACGTCTATGGCCTCTGTCATCCCAACATGCTATTTTATGGTACTTACCAGGAGAGACTATTGCATTAAAGAAATCACTCCCTGAGCAGAAGGGAACAATGAAGGTTTCTCCAAACCAAGGGCAGGGAGTTATCTGGAACATAAATAACCACTGAGTCTGTCGATGCCTCTGTTTCTATTAAAGAGAAATATGTAAGAGATCAAATTCTGCAGTAACTTAGCTAATACTTGGCTGCATTGCTGACATCTCTACATAGGCTCACCCTTAAATAACTGAGCTTCAGAGTTCGCCACGAGTTCTCCACTGCAATGGGTCTTTCAGGCAGGCAAATGCAAATACAGCTTCTGCAAACCTGGAATTTTCTGCAGGAAAACGTATCGGAGAATCCATCCTCCCTTGGGAACAAACAACATCCACTCCCCAGCTCACCCCCGCTCCCATCCCAAACCAAGTAATACTGAATCTCAGCTCAGTTTCCTTGGGATGAAAGTTCCAGGTCATCTGGATGTACTGCTGTAACTTCCCACATGGACTCTTTAATCCTGGTATACAAATACCTATTTTCATGCAGATAATCCCAGTTTGAAGGAGTTTAAAATAAAACCCTATTCCTGTCCTGGAATGAGCATTGCCCTCTGGGACTCCACTCATATGACTGGTCTGGTTTAGCTACCAGCCCAACAGAGAGGTCTACTTTTGGTGAGGAAAATATGTTACACTGATTTACAGCCCAGGGAGCATCCCTGGGTGCCCAGCACTAATATAAAGTAACATCCCTGCTCTAATTGTTGCTTGTTTCCCTGTCTTGGTCTCTGAAACCAAGCTCAGGTTTAATTCTCTATGACCTATCAGGTTTAATTCTCTAAAACACACAAAATGGGCTCTCTCTTCTAGTCTATATCCCTAATGCAAGAGACAGAAGTCCTGTACGCTCTCTGCACTGCTCCATTAACAGCGTCTGCTGAAGAAGCGATCAGAGACCACAACAGCTTTTTCCACCCATGCCAAAAGAAACCTCATTAACAACTACCCACAGCACAGGTTACCTGCTCAGTACTAACTAGCAGCAAGCAGTCTATACACCAAACAGCCACAAAGCACACCCAGGAGTCCCACCACCATACACTGTAAGGTCCATAAATACCTCTGCCAGCGGGCATGGACCCTCACTTGGCCAAGCACCATTCCAGGGTATCAGCCTGCCCAGCATCACCTTGGTAAAGGGAGAAAATCCAGCCCAGTCCAGCCCTGCCTTCATGCAAAGCACATGAGTGAGGCTCATCCACCTCTTCTCTTGCTGCTGTGACAGGGTTTGCTGAGCCAGACCTAGGAGCCCTGCTCATGACAAGGTTTGTACAGGACAGATATTGCTGGTCTACAGGGGTTTGTGCTGGCAGGCTTAGGCTCAAGCACACTCACAACTGTGTTCTTGGTGCTTCGGACACTGTGTCTGCTCCATGAAATAAGGTCCTTTCATGGTCACCAAGAGGCTGGTCAGCTGGAGAGATGAAGCGAGGATGTCCTTGGTTGTGGGTCAGAGAGCTCAGGGGCCACAGTCACACCAGTGTCACTGACCCACTGGATTGGTTGCATCTATTGTCACTGGGAAGTGCACACAGAGGAAGGATAATGTTTCTTCCTTTAATAAATAGCAATCCAAGAGCCATGAGGCTGTCCTGGTGCTCTGAAAAGCCAAAATTCCCCTTTGGCTCTCTATCCAGCTTCCATCATTTCCCTCAATGTCTGCTCTACCATATGGCATTGGCCCCACTTAGCTCTGCAGAAAGGCTGTGAGCTGTTGCCACCAGCTACAGCGTGCTCAAACACACAGACACAACAGGCATCAATCAGTTATAGGCCGGTCCTGTTTGCCACCCAGCTGCTGTTTCAGTGCCACACACTCCAAGAAATAACAGAAACCCTCCAGAGTTGTCCCTTCCCATCTTCCCAACATTCAGGGATGCTCACCAAGACGTTGTCAACCTGCATCTTCCAGCCAAGAGAAATCAGACCTGAATCTCCTGCTGGTGATAGACTGGAAAAGCACAATGCTGATGTTGTCCTCAGTATCCCTCTCAGGCTCTGGGGACTGGGTCTGTGAAGGCTACCGAGTGCACCAGACTGCTCAGGCAAGGCTGTTTGAAGGGATTACTTCCTTGGGCTTTCTGTAACTCTCAAACCATGAATCTCTGCGGAGCATTCCATGGCATTTGAAACAGCACATGGTAACCAAAGATGTCACTAGCACAGTCAGCATTATTCATGCTAACACATTCCAGTGTGCCAACACATCTTGCAGCTTGGGCTCGTGTATTTGCAGAAATCATCTATTATCAAATCACTGCAGCTGCATTGTTGTGCAGGCTTGTGGGAAGGCAGCTGGGAGGTGACCCCCACTTCTCTGCCTTTTCAAACTTCCCTACAGAAGCAGCAGAATTTCCCCAGACAAACATTCCTGACCAGGAAAGTGAGGGTTCCCCATGGAAATTTCCATGAGAAAATACCCAGCTTGATGGTGCTCATGGAGGGAAACGCTATTGTGTAAGAGGATGACGCATTTTACCTGGTTCAAGTAGGTCAGCGGGCAGCAGGAGAAGGCCTGGGCTCTGGCTGCGGCTCTGCTGCTGGGTGACCTTGGAAAATCACTGCCACGCTGTGTTTCCATCTGGGAGATGGGGATAAGAAAGTGTCACACACAAACTCACCCGGTTATTAATAGGGGCCTCTGGCTCAGATTTCGAAACAGCCCAAGGGGTTGAGAAGCCCATTTATTCCTAACAGTTCAAAGCTGGAAAGAGACTCAGATTTCCTTGACACTTCTGAGTGCTGAAGTTAGGGAAAAGCACTCTCAAAAGCATTTGTCTTGAGGGAAGCAAGCCCCTGAGTATGTGACTTTCCTTTTTCCTAATGCAAATGAAAGCAAATCACCAATGAAGCTGAAATGTTTGGTTTGGTTTGACTTTTACATTAAAAACCATCAGATAGAAATCTGAACATCAGCTACTCTGAATGTTAAGAGTTGTGGTAAAAAACCAGGGATGCAGTGGTCAAAAGGAAACATTTTGACTACATGGGATGGGACTATTTCCACAATTTCCTGTTGAAGCCATAGGTGAAATTGATACATTCTCCCCAAATGATTGGGTTTCGTTCAATGGCTAAATCCAACAGTAGCAGCAGTGTAAGCTTGGTTTAAATGCCTAACAGATATAAAGGAGTTTCGGTAGGATTGCTGTAAATGACTTCCTAGGTTGACTGGTAAAACCCTGGTGACAAAGAGGGATGTGAAAGGTGGTGGATCTTGTGCGGGATCAAGTCCGGAACAGTGCAGAAGCCTGGGACAGACACTGGGGGAACACCACTGGACAGCATCACATGCAGGGGCTGTGCTCTGGGATGGGATACTCTAATGCAGGTTTATAATTGAGCACTTCTCATTCAGGCCAGCTACAACCCAGAGGGAGCAGAGGGCATTTAACGTGCATTTAAGTGATGTGGAAAGGGAGAGCGCAGCCTGGGGAAGGGAATGAAAGCAAAGCAAAAGGAACATCAACATTCCTTGGCATTTTATCTGCACTCTGGGAATATTCAGTCCCATGTAGGAGCAGGGGAACAGGCTGCACAATCTTCCTTTCCAGCTCTGTTTGAACGGCAACATGGACACATCTTGCTTTCATTCTGAATTTTACACAATCTGACATGGCTCTTGACTTCATTAAAAAGACATTTGGAAACAAACAAACGAAAAACCCAACTAAAATCTTTGTCAGCTGATTTTTGTCTCCTGGAAAGTTTTCATTTTGAATGTGGGGAATTTACCACAGGAGGAAAAGAAAATCACTCCCTTTGGAAAGCATCCAACCACTTCTTGTTTGCCTCGGCTCTGTGTTTACTGCAACCTCAGATGCAGCAGCAACACAGGGCTGAGATGCCAGGATTATAGTTCCAAGTCATTGCTGTGCTGATCCCTTATCTCACCCATAGCCCCGCACCTCTGCTGCCCCAGCCATGAGGACAGTGCAGTAACACATCACCCACATTGTCCTGTGTGTGCTCAGCACATGTAACTGCTGTTTGCTAACTGAAACCCCACGACTAAGTGGGATTCAAGGTAAACATTTCCTTCCAGCCAGAATGGGCTGCGGTGATAACTGGTTCTCACCAGAGATCATTCTTCTTCTGCAGGTGATGGGGATGATGTATTGGAGACCCTAAAAAAGAGGAGACCATGAGCTCCATTTGCTAGTGCTAGAGAAGCCAAACTGGGATGGATTATTTTCACTTACTGGGATGGATTACTTTCACTTACTGGGATGGATTACTTGCACTTACTGGGATGGATTACTTTCACTTACTGGGATGAATTACTTTCGCTTGGATGCAACATAATTAAAAGTAATTTGTGAGAGACACACACAAGGGGAAATTCCTAACAGCATGAAAGGGAGGAAGGGATGGCTCATAAAAGAGTGATTCCTTCTGGGTTTTTTTGGCAACCCAAAAACATAAGGTTGTAGAAGGACTCCATGCTGAGGAGAGGAAAATAAGAAGGAGGTGTTATGGAAAATGACCCTTCCCTGAGCAAATAGATCTGATATTCCTGCCATCCCTCTGCATCCGTCATCTGCTCCTTAAATCTGTTTCCAGTGTGCAGAAACAGCCTTAACCTCGAGTCCAACAGACGTCACACTCACCTGCCGTGGTTATGCAGAGCTCATGCCTTGCTGCCTGCACTGCACTGCTGGGCACCACTCCATGGACCTCTGCTCACCGTGGCTCGGCCAAGATGCATCCATCCAGCGGTCCATGCTCCAGGCAAGGGATGCTTTGTACCTGATTCTGAATCAAAACCAGTAACTTTTATCCCCCCCCCACTCCCACCAGAAGAAGGTGGATTGAGCACAAGTTCCCAGCTCTCAGAACCACCTCCAGACTCACAAGGATTTCCATGGTTCTGTTTCATAGGATCTGTCTCAGGACCAAAACTTACAAATAATATTTTCCTGCCCCATGTCAATGCAAAGTGAGTTTAAAAATGCTGAGGTTTCTCCTATGAGGAGGCAGCTGACCTCAGGTAGAGGTTAGTTCTGAACATGCAAAATGTGGAACTAGCCTTAGGCTTCACTTGACTAAACCCAGGTTTTTAGGTACCCAATGCAATGCAGATTTTGATCCTACAATCCAGTATTACTATGAAACATAACTGAGTATCAGAAGAAAAAGCCAGGAGGAGGGAGCTATCCTGTCCCTGCAGAGCTACACGAAACTGAGTGACATCCAGTCACAGCAGTGAATGGAAACCTTCATAATCCAATTCAGTTCTTCGTTAGTCCTGAGCTGGTTCTGCCCAAAGCAATGACCTGAACAGAGGGAGAAATCTTCCTTCCTTTCCTCCTCCTCCATTTGTTCCAGCACTGTGTTTGGTTTTGGTTGTATTGCGTCTGAGGACTTGGAAATGATCTTCATCAGGTGCCTTTGGGATGTTCTTGTCTGTCATTGAGCTCCTGGGAAAGGAGGAAAAAACCCTTGGACTGAATGGGAAGTCACTGTTTGGAGGCACTGACACAGCTATTGAAAATGGGAGTTACGTGACACATGGGTGGAATTTGCTTGGAAAAAAAATGGGTTTAATGGAAAAAAATCAGGGATACGGGGGGAGCAGAGGCTGCATGAGGAAAAAGGGCTTGAACAAGCCCTGCATTGCTCTAGGACTGGGTTTCTCCCAGGACTGGCCTAAGCCTGCTGCAATGGGTGCTAGCCCAGCTATCAGCATCACTGGTGCAGGGTCAAGCCAAGGCTGAACGCTTCACTTCTCACTTTGCTGGGTTGAGTTTCCAACCACTTCCTATTCAGCCTGGGCTGCTTATTGTTTTCCTGCAGCATGTGGGGATCGTTTGTGGATGTGCAACATCCCTCTTTCCACAGCGGAGCAGCGGGAATGACAGCAAGGAAAGCTCCCAACCAGTAACCCCAACAGTGCAGCACTGCCCAGCAGCCAAGAAGGGGAGGTGCCAGGTCCCCTCTTGGGTACCCCGCATGTCAGGAGCCCTATGGTCCCCATCTGAGGGGATCTGGGCACTGTGAAGCAGCTTTAACTCTGATTTACTCACTGTGCTTGAGAGCTTCGTTCTGGTTTGAGGTCACCTGCAAATGGATGGTTTGGCTGCAGCCCTCTTTGAGGTCAGTTTCCATTTAGAGGGAGAAACCCCGTGGTTCAGTCTGTGTTTGCTTTGACTCGTTGCATCGATTCCAGTTTCTGCATAGGCAGGAAACCACAGCGAAGAAGAGCTGAACACAGACATCTGGGTATTCCCCACCACGACTGCCCTGCACTCATAACCCCTCCTGCCTGAGGTGCTTTGACAGTGAACACCCCTAATCCTACCTGCATTTATGTGAGACAGAGGCTTAGATCAAACAGAAGTCAGGTTTACACATGTGCTTAAGTGTGCAAGGACTCTGCATCCAGGTCCTGTCATTCCTGGTAGTTTATCCGCTGACAAAGGTTAAATAGATGGAAAATAAATCATCAGCCATTGAATCTAGAACAAAACAATGAAAGCACCCAGAAATTAGAGGAGGAAAGAACACGGACAGGAACATCAACATTAACTGCAGTCAGCTTGACTAAAGCACCTAGAGGTAATGAATTAGTTTTTCCCTTGTAAAAAGCACCCCATGTTCTGAATTTGCTTTTACTTGAAATGGGCAGGAATTGTTCATGGGTTTAAAACCATGAGATGGTTTCACTATGACTAACCTTTAAAAAACCCCGTGGAAAACACTGTTCAAATAAACTGAAAGGCTACAGCAAACCTTCAGAAATGAACCTGTCAGAAATGGGCTCTTTGGCTCCAAGAACTCATGGAAACGAGGAAATTTGGAGTTTGGAACCCAAGTTGAATTATTAGCTCAAGGTAAGTGGTTAATGAGTGCTAAATACACATGTCAGTGAAAGATATACAAACTGAAGTGGCACTTCTCAGGGCAGCAACAGCCGTAAACGAAATCTATCAAGCTGCCCTTTGGGACAGATTTGCAACTTGAAGAGCAGCAAACTGGAGTCATGGTCCCATTGCTTTTGCTATTGCTGCATCCCTTCCATCCCCCTGCACCCACAGCTAACAGGCAAGCCCTGCCCTACACTCACCCCAGGCTGAGACCCACTTCTGATGGCTTCTTACCCCCATTCTGTGCTTAAAGGACGGTGAGGGATAGGTTGGAAGCACACACTGAGCTCTAATCGAATATCCCAGCTGCTGCCACACCAGCTCCTTTGAACTGTGATTTATTTGTGGAGGAGGATGGGGGATGCCTGGGTCGCAGTGTTTAAAGCAGAGCTGCCAACCAGCCTTTTGTTTCGGCTCGCTTTGCCCATTAGACTAAACAGGTTAGGGCTTGGCTGAAAGGCATTGCCATGCCAGGTGATTTATCATCGCCTGAGGAGCCCAGGGAATACAGGTCCCCCAGCACAAGCATGGCTCCTATTTGGAGCCCTGTGCAGGGTAAGGGGTAGAAGGACCTCAGGCATTGTTTATTTTGGATGTCATGCAATGGTAATAAAGAAGGCCAAGCAGCAGCACGTGTTAGCACTGAGTCAGCTTTGGACGCCAGGAAAACAGATGATCTCAGAGCTGGAGGGGACCTCATGGGGTGGCTCTGCTGGTTTCCCCCAGGCAGGACGTCACGGCAGCCTCCAGGACCCTGCCCATCCAAGCCACAACCTCCAGGGACACACGAACCCCACAGTAATGGAATCAGAACACAGATTGGAGGGTGCTGGATCCCGGGACCCTGATTTCTGCTGTTGTTGTCTTACCTGTTTCCTGCATTTGATTTCCAAAGCCACCTGATGGACACAGTGAAAACCGCTTTGCCTGTGAACAGCTCCCCAGCAAGGCAGGATTCCCTCACAGTGCAGGGAAGGGATTCTCAGTCTCCTGCCTTTAAGATGGTTAGAGGCTGTGCCACCAACTCCTTTGGGATAGAAAGGGGAACGGGACCTAAAATGTCAAAAAAAGACAAAACCAAGACAACACATTTACAGGCAGAAAATGATGACAGTGACTTTTTCCCAGCAGGAAACATTTTGATACGACAGTGCCTGGCTACTTCCATTTCCAGTGCAGGTTCATGCTGGAACGTGGTATCCCAAATTGCCTGAGATTTCAAGATTAGGGCTAGCAAAGCACAGGTAATGAACTGTAGTAATGGGGCTGGGAACCAGACCCATCCCAAAGGGGGGTTTCCAGCTCAGGTTTGAAACTGGTTTTTGAGCTTGTGCAAAGCTTTCAAAATGAAGAAAAATACTAAAATATAAATTACTAAATATATTTTCCAATTTAAGAGCATGCTTTAAGCCATCAAACACCGGGATGCACACACAGAGTGATGAGCTCTGCCAGATCATCACTAAATCATTACCTTGCTGGAAGGGAAAGTCGCCAAAGAAATGCTTCCTCCCCAAAGCACAGAGTTGTCACTCCTGGGAAATGGCATTGAACAGCCTTCCCTGTACATTCGAGGTTCAGGAAGCAGAAGGTGCAAACAAGGATGCTACCACCTGCACTGGGGGAAGACTTTTTGCACTAGAAGTCCCAGTGCTAGTAGTGTGGATGTCAGGAGCAAGGAGTCAAAGCACGGTGATGCGACTTGCTCCTGCTTTATTCAAAGGGCAGGCATGTCTGGAGCAGCCTAGGAAGGATCCTTTTCTTTCTCCTGAAAGCTGTGTCTGAGGAGTAGTGTTACTCACCACGAGTAACTTAACACAGGCAGGGACTCGATGGGAAGAGGAGAAGAGCGCATCTGGCTGGGGGAACCACAGAACATCCATCCCTCCATCCACCCTGGCTGGAAACCCCATTCACAAACCTCGTGTGGGATGCCACACACCATTCATTATGTTCACACCAAGGGAGTGGAAAGGGACCTGCCAGCACATTGTCATTGCAGCGCAGATCCATCCCTCACTGTCCATTCCATGATACATTGTCCATGACTATGGGGCTGGGATGCCCCAGGCGGTGCAAGACAAGCACATCCTGTGTGAGGCAAAGCTGGGGGCACACACAGCCTGGGTGGTAGAGGGTGATGCTGCAGCAGGGATGGGGAGCCCAGCACCATTCCCTTCCTATGGTGTGGTTCAACATGTTCTCTTTTTTTCCCCCTATTAAATAGGATCTTGACATGATTTTAGATCTCCTCCAAGGGCAAGGGTCTTTAGCAGAGAAACCAGATGTGCCTGGAGTTAAAACACATGAGCTGAGAGCTTGAACTTTTAATCCATGGAAGGGTTTCTATCAATTAAATTACTCTGTATTTCCCTGCTCTTCCCTCCAGGCTGAGGACACCCAGTGTCAGGCTCTGTGTAAACCATGACTGTAACCTCTTCAGCGTGGGGCAGGCAGCTGTACTGATAGCAAAGGCAAGTAAATGGGAAGAGAAGGGTCCCCCCTCTCTGTTTGGGGACCACACTGTCCGGCAGAGAGCACTGCAGCAGAGACAGACAGAGAGGCAGGGGTGGCTTTTACTTGGCCAGTAAAAGCAACTATAACATGGTTGTGTGCTCACCCTGGCTTACACTTGCTAGCAGAAGGAACAAGAGTTTGCACCATGTACATCACAGGTTTTTTGGTTGCTAAAGCAGGGGTTCCCCACACTGCCTGAATTTCAGCATCATGGCTGTGCTACCATCACTTTGCTGCATTAAATAAGGCTCAAAGCCTGCCAAGATGCTTGGGCTGCAATGCCAATCCCAAGCCCAGCTCTGCCAAGGTCCACTGTGGTAGCCCCAATTTATCTCCTAATTCCTCATTTGTTTGCTTCATGCCTCCCATCCTGGGAATCACCTCTTTGGACCAGCCCTGTGCTCAACAGCACAACGACCCGGCTTCCTCACACCTTTCCAAGCTCACATCATACTCACCCTTGTCATGCCCTGCATTAGGTGCTCTCCTCTGGAGCACCCAGCCTGCATGCCCACTAGAGGACAATGTCCTTTAATTTAGCATACAATGTTCACTAAAGGACAATCACAGCTCAGCACTGAACCACTGACAGTGACCAGCGTCTCCTTACCTTGCAGGTGATGTGGCCGCAGCAAGCAGAGCACTGTGTGCACAGGAACCAGCGGAAGCAATGGAGGAAAGCACGCAGATCTCTCATCACTGGGAAGGCTGAATTTCTTCCTTAGCCTTAACTTGGCCCCTGAGCCGTTTCAGTGGAGGCTGCCATCACAAACAATGTGCTCTGTTTTCCTGACCAGGGTCTGAGTGAGGACTGAAATCCCCTTCGTTTGCAGGCTGGGTTTTCTCCTCCTGTTTTCAGGAAAGAAAAAGTCAAAAGGAGCCCAAGGGCAGACCACAACAAACCGAGACCTCCTCTTCCAAACCCTCCGAAGGGATATTTTCATCCTCATCATGATATAGGAATAATATTTATCTCAGCTGCAGCCAATCTACAGCATCTGCGGCTTGGTGCATGTGTGTGTGTCACACATGTGGATGCCTGGGACGATGGAGATGAGTTCAAACACAGCCCTGTAACATGAGGCTAGCAGGAACTGCTGGCCATCACCCAAGATAAATGGCCAGGACTGTCCATACACAGAGTGAAGGCAGTGGTCAGCCGCTCAGCTAACTACACTCGCACCATGCTTGCCAAAGCAAATGGGCTGCTTTGACCCTGACTGATATTCCCAACACAACCCTCTTCAGGCAAGCCACAGAGAACCTTGGATTAGCCTGAAACACAAATAGGATCTGTTAGATGGGAAAGCCCCAAGCGAAGATGCTCGTGCTGAGCCCAGGGCAGCTGTAGGCTGGTTTGTACCCCCTCCTGCCTGAAGATAGTCTCATTGTCTGTACCAGATTTGCAAAGAACTAAATCCTTGAGATGAGAAAAGACACACACCTCTGCAAAGACGTCTCCTCCAGGAAACGAGAGCTCTCCTTGGGTTGGGGGTCACATATCAGAGGCTACGGATACAAGTCAATACAGTTCTCACCAGAAACTTCTGCGCTGGGAAAGGATGTTCTGTGGAGGTACCTTGCATTGTGTCAGCACAGCTGGATTTTATCAGCATTTTCGGAGTATTTTGATTTTATTGGAGTATTTTGTCTTTTCCATTTCAGTTTTGCATAAGCTTAAATAATTTAAATTAACATAAAAATGTCACTCAGCCAGTTTTTATCACTGAGTGTTTTTTCTCACTGAAAAAAAAATACCTCACTTTGTGGCAAATTTCAGCCTGGTTTGACACGGAAGAGAAACAAATTTCCTTTCAAATTCCTTTCCAAATTATGCAAATGTTCATAGAAGACAACATCTGGTTTCCACATGTGTCTGATTGTTACTGTGATGAAGCCTTTAGCATGGTGTCTCTTCCCATCACACAAGATTAATTCAAATTGGTTTGGATGGGAACAGTCCGTGAAGGCGAAGAGCTAGATGGGAGAAAAGCAAGAAGGCAACCAAGAGAGTGCACTGCTGGCAGAGCTGGTGGATTCCATTCGGAGGTCACTGTTGGGTTCGATATTCTTTTACATCTTTATTAATGACATGAAATGCAACTCGATCTGTCAGTGAAACAAGAAAAATAAACAACACAACCAACTGGCGAGGCTGAGAGCAAAATAGTTTCTCCATGAGGTTAGTGGTTAGACAACACCTGAAATAGCACAGCCCTTTCTGGGCACCCAACGCTATGATTTCAAGGGAGTTCATAGGAAAGTAACAGAGATGGTGGAGATGGAGGTGTTGAACTTGGCTCAAGGAAAGGCTGGGCACAGTAACAAGCTATGAGTGCTTAAAGAAAACAAACACCCAGGCAGAAGGCCTGACCTTACTGAGGCTGATGTCAGGCAGAGCTAGAATTTCACACTGAGGAAGAGGAGGATTTAGTGGTGGAGAAGGCAAGATGCAGGAGCCATTGGATGAAAGCAGAGGACGCCGACTGCAGTTTCAATACCAAGGGAAAACAAGGCAAGACATTCCAGTTTTGTTTAAAGGCAGCAAGTGCCAACTGACTGGTGCAGGAAGAGCCAACTGCAGCTTTGTAACCCTCTAATTAAAACAAGGTTAAATAAAACTAGTGTTACGTATTCAGCTGTGATGAGAGAGGGAGACTGGATGCTAACAAAAGCAATGCTACACCCCCTGCAGCCAAACTCCCAAGTGTAGCAGGAGACAGCATCTCCCCAGCTAAAGCACAGATGGTTTTATATGGGAAATGTAAATAAGATGTTACCATCTGGTTAATAAAAGTTGCATCGAAGCTAGATTTGACTACACATCCTTAGATGTGAGCACTTAAAGTTTTCAGCCAGAATGCCCATGGAGAAGGAATTCCCATTGACATCCAAACGTGTTGAACAGAACCACAAAATGTCCTGACAGTCCTAAAGACTACAAACCTATATTAAATCTCACTGCTATCTGTGCAGAAATATAACCAGGTTCTGCTACCAGAATGTATAGTCAATAGCTGACAAAATCTAGAGGCTATTGGAGAAGCTGGCCTCTGCAATGTACAGCAGATGCAAAAAATAAGGCTTAAAGCAAGCTATTTTCAGAAAATAGTAACTTTGCTGGAAAAGTCTGCTTTGGAGATGGAATCTGTTCATGCATTTCAGCTGAAACTGTCAATCAGTTGTTTGTTATAGAGGGAAGGACATTCCTGAGGAACTGGAAACGCTTTCTGGTTTGGTTTGTTTTCCAAAAGGCCCTTTTCTTCCCCAACTGACGTGCTATTAAAATAATGATCCTTCCTTCACAACGACTGAACCTGACATCAAAGGAAAATGTTTATTCCAGGTTGCACATAAAGTTTTTAATTACTTAAAGAAAAGGGTTTTGTCTTTCTCCTTTGCTTGCAAAGAAACCAAGGAATTTCCAGTTTGGCTTGGACACCAACCCAGGTAGCCCACTGCATCCATCCCTCCAGTGAATGGTAAATCCAGCTGTGCCAAAACCTCCTACAGCTTTCCCACCAAGAGAGGGTTTTACTCATGATTAAGATTAGAATAAATGAACGAGATGAATGATAGGAAACCATTTAGATCAATGAACATGGGCATAACCCAACACCCTCTCCAATCAGAGGAGAGTCTAAGTGATTGCAGGGGGTTAGAGTAAGTTTTGGGCAGCCAAATAGGAATGAGAAAACACAGCCCTGAACCCCCATTCCTACCACACCAGCACACTCGTTTTTGGAGCCTGCTGCCAATTCTTATCTTTATAAAGGGGCTGAGTTAGCAGCAGGACTGCCAGGACTCAGAAGAAGGTGAGATAGCATCGCTCAAAGTCTCTGCGTGCAGGCAAAGAGGAAACACACTTCAGCAACAATATTAAGAACCTGCCAATTTCACATGAGGTAAATAACTAGAGTTACCCTGCTCCGTGTGTGTTCTGGAAACAGCACTACATACATCAGCACTGCCTGCTGTAAAACTCTTCCCATCTTACTCAAGCTTTGGATAACTGGGGTTTTAATCTTCCCAACCACCATGACTGGCAAAGCTATGGCACAACAGCTTCACTTCCCTGTGTGCCGCAGGGACCCTCACTGAAAATGGAGCAGCAATAATTTGGCTGGAGAAAGCAAGAGGAAGGCAAGAGATTCCTCCCAACACAGGAGGCTTCTAGCAGGGTGTGATTGGAACCCAGACCTTCAGCAAGGCCACTGTGATCTGTTTGTTTCCTTGGAGGCGTAAGCTCTATTGCTGTGAGACTGCATTACCAGGACAGGACAAAAATCAGATGCTACCAAAGGCTCCAGCAGAAAGGCACAAGGAGCCAACGCTGCATTTGTCATCCTTGTGAAAATATGCTCCAGTATGATTTCATTTTTAAACAAACAACTCTAAAGCTAACAATAGCACACTGCCATCATCCTACTGCCTTTAGCTATGACCTCTTCATGTGCATAAGAGGCACCAGCAAGGGTTTCAGGCCTCCTGGTCAAAAGCTAGGACCCATGGTCAAAAACAAGTCAAAGGTTGAATCCTGTTCCTCTAGGCAAATCTTGGAGAGGCTTGAAACCACGGCACTGCAGTGCTCAAGCTGACATTTCCATTCTCTCCTTTCAATAAAAAACTCCATTTAGACATCAGAACCTCAAAAGAGCATCTCTAAACAATCCATCAATGCCATCCTCCCAGCGGGGTGCACAGGTTGTTGAGTGGAAAAGAACCCAACAACACAACAGTTGCCTTGAAGCGTGGCTGGTGTCCAATGTCCATCAAACATCAGGACCTGCATTTCTGGCTGGAGCTTAAAGAACCACTGCAATGTCACTGGCTCTCCTTGGGCCAGGTGAAACAGCCCTGGGGACTTGCTGTTTCTGATCCAAGAGCTGATTCGGATCAAGAAATTCAAAGCTAAATCACAAGGGGGAAAGTAACCCCACCAAAAACCTTGCTCTCGCAGCCCGTGTGGGGCTGCTTTGCTGATGGAGCAGGTAAAAGCTTTCTTCAAGACCAAGCTGCTCTTCGAGCTCTTGTACGTTTACAGCAAAGTTTTAATCACTTGGTTTAATTTACAGTTATTACACTTTTGCTAAAAGGAACCTGGAAATGATTCCTGACATGAACCATACTCGCTTTGTGCCTTCTCAAGCACCAGAAATATCCCATTGCAGGCACCCTCTGAAATGTTTGCCTTTTCCCTACACGCTCTTCTAGGGTATGTCAAGTTTCCTCGTTAAAAGTAAGAGGTGATTTCTTATCAGCTGCCTGGCGTGGTGCAGTGTTTGCATTACGTGACAAGACGGATGTTACATGTTATAGGAGTCCTCAGAACTGTGAGAGAGGAGAGGAAGGACTGGGGCCAAGGGGCTGGCATTATCACAGGCTTGCCTTGGTCACAGCCAAGGACTTACACACACACACAGAGAAACCTTCCCTATTCTTCCCTAAAAGAGAGGCTTTTCTTTTCTTCAGTAACTCAGCCACACAGGACCCATGGCTGCACTGGGCACCCATTTAGGCTGCACTGGGCACCCATTTAGGCTGCACTGGACACCCATTCAGGCTGCACTGGGCACCCATTCAGGCTGCCCTTTCCTGAGTAACACAAAGAAACCAGCTGCTCTAAAGAGAGGAATTGCATCCCTCTCTCTTATTTTCCTCCTTATTCTGCTTTTCATCCCCATATGTCTTCCCAAAACACTTCCCCAACCAGTGCCCCTTTTCCTCCAAGGCCAGCTTGCTTGCGATGGGGGAACCTGGCTGGCTGCACTGAGGGTGCCACTTTGGACTGGCTCAGCCTCTCTGCTTACCTTGTCACCAAGCTCCATCCTCTAGAGGTGTGTTTCTGCAGGGAGGTGGTGATGGAGGATGTAACCTGAAGCATCTCCTGGTTTCTCTCCTATTCCTCCAGCAAATTCCCTCCAGAGAGCACTGGGCAGAGCACGAGGAGAAAGTCCTCATGAAGCAACTCGGACAACCCTGGAGCACGTGTGAAGAGAAAGCCTGGAGCTGTGAGCAGAAGGGGACATAGAAAACATAAGTGAAAACAGCAAAAACAGGAGGGGAGAGGAAGGAGCCCTCCACTCCTGACTGCTGAAGCTCCACACGCTGGCAAAGACTATGGATATCTGTGCCCAGAACAGAGGACATGGACAACCACCTTCAGAAGGGAAGGGACTATTTCCCAGTAAAGAGGGGCAAAAGGAGAGCTGCTCTTTAAGCCTGCTGTCCAGGCATGGCATACCTGCTTCCCTTATGTGCTCCTGGGGAGTGATGACAGTCTTCAGCAGGATGGGTTGGGCTTTAAAGAGCCTCTTGTTGGAGTATGGGGCCTTCTATTAAATATATGGGACTAAAACCTTGGGTGTAGACAAGATGGGGTGGAAATGGTGAATCTGAAAATTAGGAAGGGCAATGAGAGGGAGGGTGAGGATCATTAACTCCCATGAAAGAAATGGGAGCTGCTGCTCCATTACCAACAGATGGTGCTTGCCAGCTCCTCTCCCTGCCCTGCTTGGGCCTGGTGCTGGTGTGCATGGAATGAGGGAGTTCTGCTGAGTCTCAGCATGTCCCATATTGTCCAGGGCCCTGCCTAAAGATCCATGCGGGAGCACTGCTGGGTTGGGGTGAGCAGCGCACTGGGTACCCAGCTGGGCAGGGCTGGGAGAGGCTGGTCACTCAAGCACCCACTGTCACCCATCATCACACAGCCACAGGGGTGCAGTGGCAAACACTGTGGTTAATATGGACAATGGCTGAACCTGTACCTGGAAACACGCTGCAGTGTCAGGATCCTCAGTAGCAACACACAAGGTCCACACGGTGACCGTGCATCGCCTCCATTTCCCAGGGGAGTTCAAGCCAGCCCCGAGGTGTTAACACAGTCTCTGGTGTATAAATAATTATAAAATGTTTCAAATAACCCTTTAAAAGACATAGAAAAAGTAAAATGAAACAACCCCAAAGCCCAGAACTGCTCATTGCATCACCAGCAAGATATTACCTTAACCTTGCCTATCTTCAGCCCTGGGGCTTTCACTAGCAGAGCAAACCTCTCTCCTCCCTGTACCCTGCCTGTTCTCCTGCTTGTTTGGTGGTTACTGAATTTACACAGGACTGTTGGGATGTCAATATTTGGGGTAAAAGAAAGTGGAGGTGAGAAAAGAAGCTTTTCCACTTTGTAGTCCTACCATGAGCATTTGGCTTTCACCACAGGGGTCAATGGGAGACGGGAGAAGTTCATAGATGATTTATGACATGCAGCATATTTGATTTGCAAGGCTTGGGACCTTGGGCAGGACTCAAGGGCAGCTCTGGGTGTCCTGGGCAAGGGAGACCTCCAGTTTCTGTCACTGCCTGTTATCAGCCAGCTCTGAAGGCAGCAAAGCAGCACCCAAAAGACTCGAGCTCAATGATGAAGGTACCGTGTCCAGCTGGAGAGTGGTGCAGGGAGGAGAGACCTTGTGGGAGGCTTTCAGGATGTAGAAATAGCGTTACCTGTGTGATGCTCAGGGATGGACAAAGCTTCCCTTCGGGACTGGGGAAGGATCTCTTCCCTTTTCCTCCTTGGTGATTATCCATCCCTGGGCTGGACTCTGGTTCATCCACGGGCAGCAGGGCTACATCCCATGGCCAGTGAGGCTCGACACCTAAAACAGAAGCAGTCTATTTTATGACTTGGGATAACGTAACTCATTTTATGTTTGCCCTGGTTTGCTCCTAAAATGGCCTGGCTGGCAAATCCCAAGATGGAGCTGTCAGTCTGCCCCTGGCCATCTCTGCTGCTGCACACGAATGGGGACGGACTCATTCCGAAGTGTTCCTGGGCTAAGGGTGACCTACTTACATGGCCGCGGTGCAGTTCATTACAAACTCCTAATGATCTCATTGTTCCATTAAATGAAGGTTGCCACCTGTCCCCAAGACTTTGGATCAAGCTGGGATTAGCATATCTGCTGACCCATTTCTCCCTTCTGTAGGACACTGGCCCATGATCAATAGGGGCTCTTTTCAGACCACCCGAGACTGAGCCTTAACAGAGATGTGGTGCTGGGTCCCGTTAGCAGAGGATGCTGAGCAGCAGGGCTCCTGCCGGTGGCAGACACTGCCCCAAATCCTGACCCACTGATGATTTGGGCATCAGGTTCCAGCTGCCTAGATCCCACCATGAAAAAAGGTCAAACCCTATGCACATCATTTAGTATGGGGGGGGAAAAGAGAGAAGGTGATTGCTAAGGTTGCATTTAGGGCAAATTAAATCCTTCTAGTTTAAGAGAGACTTTGTAAGAGACTCTTTACAGACCTGGAGGCTGCCTGCAGCTCTGTCCTGGGCAGTCATCCCTACTGCAGCATTATGGTGACAGAAAAGCCTGGTTAGCACCCAGCAGCCATCCTGGCTCATGGTCCCTTTGCAGGGACGCTTGTTCAGCACTCTGTCCCAATGCAGGCAGCCCAGCGGGGTGCAGGGGGTCCCCCTTGTCCTCCAAGGCACAGCCCCACAGGCAAGAGAGCTGGAGGTGGCAGGGTGGAAGCACAAGGAATAAAAAGAGATAAAGAAAAGCAGGAGGAATAAATTCCCATGGACAGGCTCAGTGAGCGCGCTGCAGCCAAGTGACCTCAAGTGCACCGCTTTCTTCCCTGGCTGGGAGAAGGCAGGAGTACAGCTGCATTCCTCATAAATAGGAACACCCTGGCCTGATGTTTTTTAAAGCTGTCTAGACAGCAGAGCAGGACCTTATTTCCAGTCACATAATCGCTTCCCCGTTTCTCTTTGCAGCACAGGACGTTTTCCAAGATTAGATAGAAGCTGGTGGAGCAACATGTTATTAACCTTGGGTGTGCTCTCCCTTGTCCGAGCTGAAGGTGCCGTTCTGTCTGATCACGTCTCCCCTTTATTCATGCCTTCCCCCTTGACAGAGAAGCTGCTTCTTTCACTAGCTTGCAAAAGATTGAATTACATACGGGTTGCAGACAATGGGGAGCAGAGGGTGCTGTGGGAAAAAGCCAGCTCCCTTTAGGAGAAGGTGAATATTATAGAATCTTAGAAACAACCAGGTTGGAAAAGACCTTTAAGCTCATCCAGTCCAACCATTGCCCAGCACTGCCAAGGCCACCATTAACCCATGGCACTGAGGACTCGTCTACACGGTGTGTGAACACTTCCAGGGACCATGGCTCCAGCATTGCCCTGAGCACCCTTCAGGGAAGGAATTGTTCCTAATATCCAGCCTAAAACTCCCCTGGCGCAGCTTACCTCTTATCCTATCCCTTGTTACCTGGGAGAAGAGACCGACCCCACCTCACTCCATCCTCCTGTCAGGCAGTTGTAGGGAGCGATAAGATCCCCGCTGAGCCTTCTCCAGACTAAACAACCCCAGTCCCTCCACCGTTCCCCATCACACTTGCACTGAGCCTCCCATCCATCGTTCCCCGCTGGTACCCACCTTGTGCTTCTCAACACGGCGCTGATGAGCATTAGAGCCATTGAAACCAGCTTTGTGCTGCTCCCCACCAGGCCAGTGTGCACCGGGCTGCTGGGAGGAGGTGGTGGTGAACGCTGCTAACTGAGAGGGGGTAAAAAGACATCTCTGCTGAGATGCTCACTGCACAGACGTACCCCTCTGGCACACCCTGCACTGTGCAGCCTGTGCCCTCCAGGGCTGACCACCCTGAGTGTTTATTCTGTGCTTCTCATCATTACCAATCCGTTCTCTTTTCTATGTTAAGACTGCAGCCCATTCCCACAGGGCAAAAAAGGCAAACAAAACACCCCCCCCGTGTGCCATTTAACTGCAGCACATGGCCTGACACAGCAGCAATGACTTGTCCCCGTTACATGGGGATAAGGACCCACTGTACATGGAGATGTTGCACCAGGCACTTTTGATGCAGAAGGTGCTCCTCTATGGCCAAGGAAAAGACTTTGTGAGCATGAATGGCGTGATGAGTGTGCAATTAGCATCCTGTACCCGACATGGCCCATGCTTTACTGCAGTGATGTGCAGTGATCTGTGCTCAGGTTACCTGGGGAAAGCAGAGTCCAGCTCAGCTTGTTACAGTGAATTAAATCAGCAAAAACTGAAGACAAATAGACCATCAGAAATTAGATTATCTCAGTTTAGAGGGTCGGAACAGGAGGCTTTCCAGCCTGATGGAGCAGCACTAAATCAGTAAAATAGAAAGTGTGTTTGGGGTTGCGCGTTTATAGCCGAAGCAAAGGGCACGTTGCTTGCTTGGTGTTACAAAAGCGATGCTGACCCTCTCCCCGAGCACTGTGCATGTAGGGTTACCCATCAGGAGTAAAACACATGAGGAACAGGAGGACTGCCCTCTTCCCCACCTCTACAGGATTGCCACGTCTCCCCGCGGCTGTTAAAGTGATTAGCCATGCACAGTACAAGGCCAGGCAGGGATCTCTTTTTCCTGCTTGCTTAGCACTTTGCTTTAAAGGATGCAGAGCCTGACTTTGGGAATCATTTCACCTTGAGAGTATCTGGTATTTCTCTGCTCCCTAAAGTAAGCAGTTAAAATCATCCAGGGGGGCTGCCTTTCCTTAAGCAAATTCCCTACTGCTCTGCAGAAAGTAAATACATGAGCTACCCGATATTAATGCTTTCCTTCACAATTTACATATCAAGTGCTTTAATGAATTGTTTTCAGTATCATTGTCCTTACCATGAATAAACTTAAAAGTAATGGGCTCGTAATTAATTAAAGTTTAATTACAATAGTTTGTCATTTTATTATTTGCAGTTATTACCATAAAGGTAATAAAAATTGCAGGCTCTCACAAGTGAATACAAATCCCTAATCAGGAGCAATCAACTCACACCATAACCTTGAACAAGGGTGATGTTATTAATGCAGCAGCTCTGAAGCCTGTGTCGGTGCCTTGCAGGTGGCACCTGCAGCATCCTCAACCCTGGCTGGGGCCACATGGTGCTCTGGGCAGTGGTGCTGGGATCCTCTTGCCCCTACCATTGGGCAGCCCTGGCCATTCCTCCCCTTTGAATCTCTTTCTCCACAAGCTGGGCAGTCACCCACAGGCTAAAGAAGCTTCCACACCTGCCTCCTGTATGTTCCCCTTGAACACATTGATTTACTAAAGCAATTATCCACCACAATCCTTATTAGCTGTAATTTATCCAGGTCCTTGATGAGTTTTTCATTCCTATCAAGTTTAAAATTCTTCCTTAAATCCTAATTTCTGCATCATGTTCTTCTAATATTGAATTTTCAAGGAAATTTTTACAGTATTATGAAAGGTCATTCCTAAACCACTCCAGTATTTTACACCTCTGACATGGTGACCCCTGCAGCTCTGAAGTATGAAGGATAAAAGGAGAAGGGTTAAATTACATCTGCATTTGCTGCTGCTGCTGTCCCAATGACTATTTCCAGAACTCACAATGCCCATGTTTACATGCAGTTAATTCTCCCTCCTTGAGGGAATAAGATAATGTGTTTTCTCATCCCTGCGTCTTGGTAGGCTCCAATCATATCCGTGATTCCCTGGTGTATTGCCTTTTGCTTGGTCTGATATCTTAAAACCCCCATGTTTAGAGCAGTTTTCCACTGGCCAGTCTCAAGACATCTTCAGAAGGCAGGAGAACTGCACCCAGAGCAGCTGTAATTAGGCAGAGACTCTCCCACTGAATGCTCTCAAGGGGCTACATTTGTGATGTGAGAGGGGGTCTTCAGATTGGCTTGTCCCATCCTGCTAAATATATCCCTTCTCACCATCCTTTGTCAATCTCTTCCACAGTCCAAGCCCTGAATTGAGTTTGGTCTTTGAAGCCTGTTAACTGGTTAGAAAGGAGTAATTCCATCTTTTGCTTCCTTTTCTAGGGGAAGCGTATGCACATTTGCCTGTCCTCCCTTAATCACTACTGAATGTATTGGGCAACTTCATTCAAAACCCAACAGGAGGAAGGTCTTGTTGCCCCTCTGTGCCTACAATGAGAAACAGGCAGCTGGGGAGAAGCAAGAGAAACCCATTCAGCATCCCCAAATCAGTGGGTGACTTTCACCAGGCTCCAGAAAGCCGGCACAGTCATGGGCTCCAGACAGACCACATGCCTCAGAGCTGTCATATTTCAAATGCAAAACATCTCTGCTGCTTCTGGTTGGGAGCTCAGCCACCACTTCATAAATCAACACCCTTGCTATCACCTTTGCTCTGCCAGAACATGGTTTGATGTGAAACAATACAGTCCTGGGGGCGTCAGCTTCCTTGGGTTATCTTAGTGGAAGGCAAACATCAGAGAGCCACTTTATCTGCGGAGACAGTTGTATTCTCAAGCTCCTTGCCTCCAACTGAAATTCCCTTGCACACACCTCGAGAGGTTTAAACAGCCTCTATTTTAAGCTGAGATATAACAGCATTTTCAAGAAGCTTAAGGTCTCTTGTATCTTAGCACCTCCACCTTAGGTTTGCAGATACACTGAGCTTCAGGCATGCAGTCTTTCTATTGCCTTAGCATGAGCTGAGGCTGAAACATGCACATAGAACTGCAGGGTCAGAGGCTAAGGTTAGATGAAGGGTAGAGAACAACCCCAGCACAGTCCTGGAGTATTTGCATTTCTTGAGAACATGCTTGCAAAATCACTTAGCAAATGAATGTTCATTGTTCTGCACAAATCCCACCCTGGCCAAAGCAGGGTGGGGGGAAAAAGCCCTATGGAGATGTTGCCAACTTTCCCTTTGTCCCCTCAAATCAGATTCAGGTGATCTCATCCCACATTGAGCAGCAGGGACCGAGCAAGGAAACAAAAAGGAAATTACTTCATCTGAAGTGCCACTGACTGATGGCAAGCGATAACAAAAGGCACTGTTTGACAGTAGAAATCCATGTTGAGGAGCCCAGGAATGCCAGAACAAGCCGGGCATGGCTGGGGCTGTCAAAGACATGGAACTGCCGACTGTTAAACCAATTGAAGCGCCTTCAGTTGGGTTTGGGAGATAATTAGCGGCCCCCCAGCAAACATTTACATGAGAAAGGCTGCGGAGCGCTGCTCTGGTTGCGTTTCCAGCTGGCGGAGCAGGAGGGATTCACACGTTGCAGCGGAGCAGGAACGGATAAAACTTGACAAATTAACACAGCGTGCACCGAGCAAAGAGGGAAACCTTTGAACTTCAGCTTTGCAGCTGCAAGGATGCTGGACCCGGGCTTAACCCGGAGGATGCTGTGGCTTTTAGACTTGTCCCCATCATTGCATCTGGTCTGAGCGAGGTGAAATGCAGCAGCGATGCTGGCTGAGAGGGATGGATCTGAGTGTTCTCCTTGCCCGGGGCCAAAAGCAGAATGAGCCTCAAGACCTGAACACATCTCTTGGTATTCAGGAGTTATGGAGATGATTGCAGAAACACCTCAACTCCAGCGCTTCTTCAGTTGCTTCAGGCATGTTTCCACAGAGCAAAGTAATTATGCTGCATAGAAACAAACTGGGATGATTACGGTCAGCCAGCACATATGCAAGGACAAGGGATCACTTTGGGGAGAGTTCAGGCATTCACTGCTGAACATGGTTTGACCTATTGACTGCATGGCCTGGTGACTGCCAGAGCAGCTGAGGCTGGAGAAGAGCATCACTCAGGCTCTTCTTTTCTCTCTTTGAGCCTTCCTACAAGCTCTCCTCAATCTTTTAAAGTCCTCCTTGGTGAAGGTGGCTTCTTCTATCTTCTGCCTTGACCAGCAGCCCCATTATCAGGTGCTCTTGAGGCTGGAAGGAAACCTCTTCCTCCCTCATTTTCCCAGGGCTTTCTGTGCCTGTAACGTATTAGTTAATCCATTGCTCAAGCCATAACGTTGCTCTTGTTGTGTAACAAGCAGGAACTGGGGTGGCTTGGCAGATCTGCTGCTTTCTTCTCTCCAGATGTAGACTTTCATAAATGACCCTGTTAAAGTTGTGCCTCACAATACGAAATCATTGTGGGATGGACTGATGACCACATATTAAAGCCACTTGGCAGGGATAAGGCTCGGTTTTTGGTGTTCAAATGAGCAGCATCATGGATTCTTCAGCACAAAGAGCATCACCTGGCCTGCTTATATACCTGGCCACCAGCCCTTCCTCAAGCCACATCTCTGTGGTTGAGTACATAGCATCATCTCAGCATCCTGGAAAATGGAAACCATCCTCCTCCATGAGCTAAATCCTCTTTTTCAGACTTTCTTCTTTATTTGGAAATACTCACCGAGTTTCTTAAAATACAAACAAACAGGAAGTTCTTGATACGCCATTAAAATAGAGTCCAACCCCTCACTAGAGAGATGCAAAGGTAAAAAAACATGGTCTATGTAAAAAAATAACAGCAACATTACTTTAGATCTCACAAAAAACTGGTTGGCCTGGGTTTCTTTTGAAGTAAAATAGGTGAATCTTTCCTCATCTTGCCCTTCACTGCTCCAATTAAAGCTTTGTCAATTCCTTTCCTTGGTCCATCACCTTTCCATCTCCAGACAGTAAAAGCCCAAGAGGAGCAGTAAGCACATAACCCTTTCCCAGAGATTCCTGCCTGGAAAGGTGTGACAAGGAGGGACTGCAGAATGGCTCACATGCAGATGGAGGGGACAGACTGACCACATTGCTGTGAGGGATGTGGGGATCATCTAATGCCACATACCCCATTGTGTATCTCAGCGCTAAACACTTGCAACACACGATGGTCACACTGTGGGGTCTGGACAGGTTCATGCAATGAGGACCCTGGTTAGAGTTAGTGAATACAGAGCAACTACCAAATCCAGAGCAGATGTTTTGGTGGGATTAATGCCTTAAAAACAACATCACCCCTTCGTGGTCATCCCCACAAGTCTTGGCAGTGGTAGCACGGACTGGGGCTGGCTGTTTCTGAGAGACCTCGCATCACCATAATCCCACACAGACTCTCTTCTTTCTGTCTCTTAAGTCTCCTCTGCCAAAACTACATGAGGTTTTCACTTCCTTTCAGCAGGGAAATCTGAAGACCTGTGTAAATTCCCTTGTGCCAGGCCAGGAGAGGGGAGTGATGACTGACTGATGTAGGGCTCTCCTGTCAAGAGCACCAAAGAAGGTACCAAAAGTATCTGTCTTCTGGAAGAAGGTTAATTACAGAAGCTCAGCTTGCACACTGGGGTCCCACCAGTCAGCACAAGATAAAGCAGCCTCGGGAGTATAAATTATTACAGATGATAAGACAGAATTTCCCCTTAAACAGCTTTGTACATATGTTCCTAAGATTGACTCCAGAGGCTCCTGTCATCGGGCGTCAAACCAGGAGCAACAGAAATTACAGAGAGTTAATTCCTTGTCTTTTTTCTTGCAAGCATATGACACTTTCTCCCTTGTTTGGATTAAACGAATCATTTCAGATCCTAACAAGATGTGGCTAGATGACAGGACCTGGGAACCAGAACTGATGATGCCCGATCACCCATGCTCAATCACAGCAGGCGGCGAGAGCCTCACCACTCCATCATGACTGCAGAAATGGGGGCTGGTTTTAACTCTGGAAAAGAGATAAATTCCAGGCGCCAATTGCTACGGCTTTTGTTGTGACTATCTCCTCTGCAAGCGGTGTATAAACAGGAAACCACGTCCACAAGGCAGGGAACTGACTTAATACAGGCGAATCCTGATAGAAATCAGGTTATATTGCCATCCTTTGTTTATTCCCTGCTTTGTTAGCACTGTTTATCCTTAGTGTCTTGGCCACATATTTGGATAAAATCCCACTTTGCCACCCATCTACTGCTCTTTTGTTCCCCCACATCCATGCCACTGCAAATCCCTGGCTGCTAAGCATCACCAGCAGCAGCTCCTCAGACCCAGATCTAAGGGTACACGTACTTTTGGGGTACAAACTGACTTACTCCACTCTTCCTGGGAGGTTTCTTTCTAATGCCTGGGAGCTTGCTATTAGTTTTTGCCTGCAAGCAGGAATTACTCTCCTAGCAATGAGACAAATGTATTTTAAACAACCAACCTGCTGAAATGCAGCCCACAACAGGACAATCCTGCAGCCTGACTGTGCATTGCACAGCACAGATCAGCCTTCATTTGGCTGTTGGTTCTTTATCTCTACCCGGTAGTTTATCCCAAGCCTGAATTCATCCTACTGGGATGAGGAGCTTACACATGCATTCTGAATCTCTTCCACCATTATTAACACACCAACTTCTGCACCACTGCAAACATGACTCATTCACAGGGTTCTGTACTTTACAGCAGCTGTTCATCTGTTCCGAAACACTTCCATTCCCACTCCAGATAGGCCGGAAACATCAAGGTACCATTCCCACCATCAGTTCTGGGACATCAGAAATAGATGACACGAAAAGACCTTTGAATTCCTGCATTCGTGTCTGAGGAATTCCTTTACCCAGCTGAGTCCACAGCAGGTCACAGGCTTCTGCTTGCGGCTCCTTTCACATACCCTTGGCCTTAGAAGAAGGCAGCTATTGCAAAAGCCAAAGCTTTTGGGCTGAGAGGAGGAAAAGATTTCAGGTATAAACTCTATTCTATCCACCATTGTTATCAGCCAAGGAGCTCCTCCTCCACCCCACATTTCTGCTGCATCACATTAGCATTTGGTCTTTGCCATCTCATGGTTTTAAGCACTATCAAGGGAGTTTTTATTAACAACACAGCATGAGGAGTT
This sequence comes from Coracopsis vasa, assembly GCA_026283785.1. Taxonomy (NCBI): domain Eukaryota; kingdom Metazoa; phylum Chordata; class Aves; order Psittaciformes; family Psittacidae; genus Coracopsis; species Coracopsis vasa. Next base: position 42,582 of record JANHGB010048350.1, read on the forward strand.
TAATGTTTCCTGTGGGTTTGCTGAATTTCTCCCTGCGCATCAGCCCATGAGTCAAACAGGGAAGCTTGGAGAAGCTTCCATCTCTGTCTCCCCATTTATAATACTGGGAGATTAACTGGCCATGGTGTGGTACTATGGGTACCTTCATGGTGGGCTTTTAGAATATGAAGAACCAGCAAAGCTTAGAAAATGAGTGTGAGACCTCTGATCTTCAGCATTCAGAAAGATAGAGGTCACTCAGGCTTAACAACATGGGAAATACCCTACCAGTCCCTGTCAGCCCATGGGCACCCTGCAGGCTGGCACTGTGTCCCACAGCAATAGGAGATGCTGGTTTGTATGGTCCATGATCCTCACTTCTCTCTGCTGCCCTTCCCGTCAGATGCCTCCACCAGCCCCAGCTCCTGCCTGCATCCATCAGAGCAGCAACATTCCCCCATCTGCTTGTCCCACTGCTGTCATGATCTTGCAGATCTCCATCATTCTCTGCAGTCTGAGCAGCACCAGCATTTCCTTCCATGGTTTTGGCTGCTCTTCCTGGTACCTGCTCTACCTCCAGTGCCCTCATCAAGATAATAACACCCCCAAAACAAAACCTTATTGCAGCTCTGAGGTGATGCTGTTTAGGGCAAGGTCTTTCCAGTCCCCATGGACAACCACACACAGTTAAAAATGAGCAGCCAGATGGTATTGCTGCAAACCTCCTCATCCCCATGTTCCTTTGGCATGGGGAAAACTCTGGCTTGAGTTGCAGCTGTAAAAGGGTCTGCCAATGGTATAGGTTTTGTGCTCCTCAACAGCCATGCTGACAGAAGCAGCTCTGAAGATGCCTGGGTATTTCCAGTCATATCCCAGCCAAACCAGTGTGAACTGGGAAGCCAGACTCAATGAGGCTGTATCCAGCCTCCAACCCGAGTATCCTGAGAGGCTATGAAAGGCTGTGCGACCGCGTGGGGCAGGGTTTCATCCTGTCCTCAATTTGCCTGTGGGATTGGAAAGGAATTTTTTCCTATTTCTCTGCCAGGGAGGGAGAAGAAAACCCAAAGCAAAACAAGGCTTTGTTGTTGTTTATACTGGATGGGATTAAAGTTTGCAGTATTCGTTATATTTAGATGCCTTTCAGACCCAGATTCAGGGAAACATTCTGCATGATTCCTGCTCTGTTTACCCTTCATTCCCTCGCTTTTATTGTTCTTCCAGTTTAACCCTCTTCCAATTTAGGTTACATTTCCCGAGGACTGTGGCATAACCACAGATTTCCCAGGGAAACCAGCACCTCTCAGCAGCAGTGACTGGTTTTGTGGCTCCAATCAGACCACCTCACTCCTGCCTAAAGCAAAGGGCATCCTTGCAGCACAAGTTTTATTGCCAGTGATGAACCAGGCAGAGACAGGACAAAACAACTCTCCTGAATCACAGTCCAAAGGACTTCCTTCCAAATGGCTTCCTTCCTTCACAAGGAAAGCAGCAGCAAGGCATACAAGCAGGGGAAGAGGTATCACACAGCCTCTGGGCTTGTAAGAGGAGGTATTTTCATCCTGGTGTTAATGCACAGCACTCTCTCAGCAGTACAGCCGTTCATACAACTCTACTGATACACTCCATGCCCCCTCCTTTACCCACTTCTCCCCCATACACACTTGATAAAGTTCTGAGTTAAAACTGTGCAGCTGTAAAGAAGCAGGTTTGGGAATAGGCCATGGACAAACTAAGGACAAACCATCTTAAACTTCCTGCTCCTGGAAAGTGACTGGTAACCAATATTCCCTGTCCATCCACATGAGCTAAGCTACTGCCTGATCTATGCAGGTTCCTTAAAGAAAAGCTCTAGTACAAGACCCAGGCCATGCTAATTCAGAGCACAGAGTGCCTGGGCTCTGCTTTATATTAATCTGAATAGGCATCAACATTACCAGGTTGCTCTAGCATAGAAGCAGAGGTATAGAGCCTATTTTACAGGATATCTATACAAAGATGGAGTAGACATCAAATCTCTCACATAGGTTAGCATGCTCAGACCGGCTACATTCTGCCCTGGCTCCCCAAGGATCACCAGAAGCATTAGACGTATGGCCTTCCATAGATGGAAGATGCACACATATAGCCCAACAAAAAGATTATGAGCAAGTCAGATACTAAACAACCCCATGTTAGAACACAGTATCTGACAACTGCTAGCATCAGAGGGAAAATGCTGCTTAAAAAGACATTCTGGACCATCATATAGCTACAATATTTTATGCTATACAGAAGGAACAGGCAGCATGTGATCTACATATGACTGTAAGGGAGCTAAGTTTCTTCTGAGGAGAAAAGGCCTGGCATCTTCAGGTTGGTTGACCCTATGAGTAGCCCATGCAAAAGATAAGCGTTTGTTACTGGATCTAGATGACACCTAAACAAAGAAAAGCTCTTACTGATACTAGATTAGCTATAGAAATTGAGAACAAGGACTTCTCTGTATGCACTGGATGATTAGAATACAGATACAGCATAAAGTCGTGTTATTAGCACACATGAATCCCTGAACCTGATGTGTGACTGATGCTGTGTCACATCATCAACATACTGTGTTGATCTACCCAAGAACAAACACTAGCACTACAGCAAGGTGAAGTCTAAGGTCAAAAGTGGAAGCACAGCCAGTTTCTGCTTCCCTTGGAGCTTGAAGAAAGACCAGCAGACACAACTATCAGAAATAATGAAGTCTTTTTCAATTCCACAGTATGCAAACCAGCACATTCCCTAACATACACACATTGCTTTTAATGTTAGCAGGGCCATCTCTGAAAAGTCTGTAGGGAGCAATAGGCTCTTAAGGCAAAAGAACAAGGTATCTTTTCTCACATGAGTTGTGCTAGAAAGAAATGAGTGGGGAAAGCAGTGAGAGTGAAACATAACAAGCAGCATCAATACAACAAGAGAGTTAAGAACTCTGCTGAAACAGCTACAACAAACTATTCTTGCCCAGGTGGGCAACAACAATTACTTTATGCCACATGCACTCAGAAAAGGGCAGACACATTACATATATAACTAGACTGACACATTCATATGATGTTGCAGGGCTGGGGTGAAGGTGCAGCACAACCCCGGCTTCTCCAGTGCCCAAGAGGTTTTTTGTTCCTCTCCCCCCTGGATTCCCTGGGGAAGAAGGGATACCGGTCATCTCTGCACTGAAGGACTTGTGAGGAAAGCCCAGGCTGCAATATATTCTTGGAAAACCTTTCCAAAGAGGAGTGTGTGAAAGCTCATTTTATACACAGGGTGGACAGGAAGGAAGTTCACACCCAGGGCTCAATTCCCAGTAAATCATTCCCTTCAATCTGGCTGAAAACCTTTCCTTTTGGATTTGAACTGTGCCCACTGCCCTTTTCCAGAGCAGAGACACGTTCTGGTGCACTCTTCCTTCACCCTCCTTGCAGCTGAGGCAGGATGGAGGCCTGATACCTGATCTCCCTGCGGTGCCCTTGCTAATGGGAAAAAGCTGCTTGCTTGGAGCTGCTCTGATTTATCCTGTAATAATCTCTCCAACAGGGAGTCTTTGACCTTCCCACAGAGGCTCCATTAAAACCAAGCCTGGTAGCTGGGCAAGGACAGGTAGTTATTTCCTCCTGATAGCAATGGTTGTGCACAGTAATGTGACCCTTCTGCACGCTGTCTTTACCTTAAATACAAAGGCAGCCATTAGAGCAGAAACTCAGTTATTCATTTTCCAAGGTCTGGTCCAGAACCCATCACTTATTTTAGCTCAACTCCCAGTGCATAACTCCTAGCAGAGCTTGTTATAGTCTGAATAGCTGAGTGCTGGGCATTTATAGAGGGGTGCATAATATCATGGAATAGTTTGGGTTGGAAGGGACCGTAAAGCTCATCCAGTTCCAGCCCCCTGCCACGGGCAAGGACACGCTTCCACTAGAGCAGGTTGCTCCATCCTTCAGTAGCCCAAATTATGTTATTGGGTAAAATAACACAAAAGTCCTTCTGCAAGTCCCATGTCTGACTGTTTGACCACAGATTATGTGCTACGGGAAGGAGGTCCCCCCATTCCAGCCTTCCACTGCTTGCAGTGATTAGGTGATTCCAGAGAGGGTTCTTGTTAGCAGCTGGTGTCACATTTGAAGAAGTCTCTGCAATGGTGAATGCCGTAGATCTTAACATCTCCTCACTTGCTGCATCCCCTGATTTATCTCATCCATGCAAAGCCCACCTCTAAGCTGGCAGAGAAATATTAAGGTGCAAGACTGGGTTTACTCCTTTTTAACCCAGAAGGAGAAACTGGCTGCGTGCACTAACAGCTACAAAATGAAGCCAAAAGCATTCAATTAGAAGACAAACGATGTGCAGGAAGTCTCTTTGGTGACCAAATATTTACTGGGCCAATGAAACTCCCTCCAAAAAACTTCCCACTCTAAAATGTACTTGAAATTATCGGACTTCTTCCCAGTTTTTCTCTGCATGAGTAGTCAGAGAGTTCCCTCTGGGAAGACCTCGCACAGCTGCAGCTGTATTCCCTGAATAGCCAGAAGCATCCAGTGGACACAGACTGGGAGGCACAAAGAGGTGCCGCACAGCAGGACCCCACAGTTCAATGAACCTGTTTCCCCAGGGACAGGAATCCCACAGTCCTGGATGGGTTTTTCACCATCTCTCTTCTTTTCCATGAAGATGTAAATAAATCACTGCTAAAAGTAACTGAGGGTCAGATAGAGCCTTGCTGCACCTTTCTATCAGCACTGGAGGGAGGGTAAAGCAGGGGAGCGCCAGTGGGGAGCTTGACCACCCTTGTGCATGGGGTCCAGCATGTGAATGGATGAGGGTTGTTTTCCCCTCAGTGATGATGGTGCTCTCCTGATCAGAGAGCCAAGGAGCATAGGAAAAACTGGCTTTTTGCAGTGCTTGGGAAAACAATCCACATCCATTCATCATGGGGCACCCCTGTGCAGCTCTTGGCTCTATTTAAAGGTCCCATGCGGCTGTAGATGTGCTTTAACCCCCATGGTGAAGGCACCTCCTACCAGGCAGCCGGTTACCATCCCCAGCATTGCTCAGGCTCTCCATGGCCATGCCAGGACACAGCCCGGCACCGATGTAGTCACTGGGACACATCCCTGACACACTTTGCCTCTCGTTTTGGGTGGGAGAGGCTGCAGGTGTTTGTCAGAGAGGACGGATGTGACTGCCACATTATCCACATGGAGCTGAGCCACTGGGGATCGAGCCATATGGGACCCTGTTGCTACACTGAAGTGCCCACAGGAACACCGGTGCTGCAGCAGCCAGGTGAGCTGCTGCCTGTCACCGCCTGCCTGCCCTCCACTGCTCCCTGCTAAAGCTTGTCAGCCTCATATGCAGCAGGCAGGACAACACATGAGTACAGGCAGCTGCCGGTACCTGCCATGGCTCCGCTAAGGCTTGGAAACCTGCTGTGATTGAGCCTCGACAGCCAAAGGCGAGAGAAACAGAGGATGCTTTTTGTTCCTGGCTGATCCTTTTGGACATAGAGTCATGGAATGGTTTGTGTTGGAAGGGATCTAAAAGCTCATCCAGTCCCAGCCCACCTGCCATGGGCAGGGACACCTTCCACTAGAGCAGGTTGCTCCAAGCCCCATCCAACCTGGCCTTGAACACTGACAGGATGTTAAGATGTGGAGTTTCACTCTCTAGTTACCCGAAACTGATTCATCATTGGAAAATACAGATATTGAAAACCCGTGTGGGTTCACTGACCAGGGCACTGCTGTTGTCTCTTTTGGTCTACTACTGTCTCATAAACCAAAACCAGGCCCCTCACTGACTCCACAGCAGAGGCATCAGGATGGGAGGTGTGGGTTGAGAGGAGACCATCACGTCCCAGCAGCCAGCCCCATCTAAGTGCATTGCAGTTTCTCAGACTCCCTTCCAGTGCTGGAGCTGGCATCACCCTTGTCATTCATCTGGTCACTGATAGCTCCTTCTACTGCCTCCATCCCCATGGACAGTCCCAGGCTGGCAGATGCCACAGGGTGCGTGGTCCCTTGCCTGCTCTGGGTGCCCAGTGACATTTCCCTCTTGACAGGATACTGACTCTCCATCAGCCTTCAGCATCCCAAAGCCACAGCATCTCACCTCCTGCAAGAGGCCCCAGACACCCATAGCCTGGCTTCTCACCCCATCTGGGACCCTGCAAGCAGACATAGCCAGCCAAAAAGCCTGGACCCGGGATCCACTGAATACCCCTGGGGCCACAGCAGCTACAGCAGGAATGCTCCAACAGGCCACCAGCCAAAACCATGAGCTCCTCCAGTAATGTGGTGCTACATAGCCTGAACTGGGTGTTTTGCTGCTTCCATTCCAGCTTCCCCTTTTCATGCTGGTTTTGCCCCTACTCTGCAGCCCAGTAATTCAAGTATGCTCATCCTTCTTTGCAGTTCTTATATGTGTATGGTGGACCCACATTTCCAGTGATCAAAGTGAGAATAAAACAGAGCCCTCCTTTCCTCCTTAGTGACTACAGGTATGGGATGGGGCCTTCCAGCCAAAGTCTTCAGCTCGGAAGAACATGGGACTTGGGGACTTAACTGAAATAGAAGACAACAATAGAAAAATGAACTCCTTATCTCTGAGAATCTGAACTCAAAGCTGGAACCCTGAGTGCTATCGGAAACAGTTCCCTGAGGGAATTCACACCAGCCCCATTACAGTACTGCGCAGGACCAAACCCTTGCTGTACATCCCACCCTGCAGTGAGGGAGGAGACATTACTTAGTGTGATGTACAGATGTGGGGATTAACCCCCTTATCCCCCTCCATGCCCACAGAGAGCAGCACATTCTTGCTGTCACAATGCTGACCTAAGATGTTCCATTAAGGGTTCCACTCCCCCCCAAAAACATGCAGCGTTTCCAAGCCAACCCTCCAGCCAGCATCTCTATTCATACAGTATCAAGTGCTGATGACATTTAACACCCCACTCCCTTTTCTTTACGTTATCTTACACTGCACTGGAGCCAAATGAAGCAAACCCCCTGTCCAGCATATGTTAGTGCTCATTTTCTTCTCCCTCCCCACAAGCAGTGCCACTGCCATCCCTCAAAGGGACCAAGCACAAATAACTCAGCCTCTGCCACTTGGACTGGTTTTAATCAAAGGATTGCTGGGTTTGTACCATATGGGACACGTCATTAACACCTTCACACCCTTAAGAAGGGAAACCCCAGAATGACGTTATCCATTTCATCATCACTGTGCTTAATGCTGGTACCTGGCCCCCTGCACCAGGGTCCCCTCCCAGCACAAGGTTTATTTTGGTGGGGAACAAAACAACAAGAAGATGCAATAAAGCAGCATTTCTGGGCTGAAAGGGCTTAGGGATTGGCAGGAGGAGATTAGAGCCTAATGAAATTTGGCTTTGTGGCTGTTCCTCTCTTTTTTGGGGGGGTGTCTTTATAAAGCCAGGCTTATTAAAATGCAGGAGAACCCCACACAAAAGACATCTCTCAGCATCCAAAGGCGTGTTTATTAATGCAGAGGGGTTTTGTGCCGAGCGTGCCTGTTTGGGGAGACTTGGGCATTGTTTGGGGGGAAGAAAGCAAGCCTCACTGATCACTTTCTGTTCCGCTGTTAATCAGAGCAGCTGAAGCAAGCAGGTGCTGCGATTCAAAGGGGCAGGAGACAGGGGGGGAAGGGAAACATCACAGAGCAAAACTCATCTGCATGAGGGGTTTCTTCTGGTTTGCCTGTTTGGACTGCAGTGCAGCGGCCGAGTCTGTGCTCCTTGCTTGGGTGGCAAATAGGGGCTGGGGAAGCATCGCACGCCAGCAGAAATCAGTGCCGGCTTCAGCTGTGACAGGCTGGCATCAATAGCCAGCAATGATAACCAAAGCACCCATTTTGCCATGTACATCTCTGGTGATACCAGACTGGCACGGAAGGAAAGAGTGGAAAGACCGGAAAAATCTCCACGAGGCACTTTTAGCACTTCCCCTGACTCTCATCCCAAAGGGCAAAGCCCACATCTACCTCCTGGTTAGGAAACCTGCCCAAGGCTCCCAATAACCAGTGTTTCAAGTGTGACTTGTTTGCTATTCGCAGCAGAGCCCTTGGCAGTGCCTACTCAAAAGAGCGCACACAGGAGTCTCTATTAACTAGCTGCTGACACTCTGACAACAGTTGGGTCCCAGCAGATGGCTTTTCTTCCACACTCCTTGCATGCTTCCACTTGGTACGCTGTGTATGCTATGAGGAAAACCTTATGTGTTTCCTGAGGAGGCTTTCCTTTCTGAGGAAACATGGGAACTGGTCCTGTTCTGCCTCAGCCGAGAGCTGAGTCCACAGAGGGTGAGCACTGAGGATGCCACAAGCAGAGGATGGAGCAGCAAGTGCTGGGAGCAGACCAACACAGAGAACGGACAGAACAGCATCCTGGAGAGGCACAGCTGAAAACCCCTTTGGTACTCATTTTCCTCTTTATGTTTGATCTAAGCTCATTGCAACAAAACCCAGCACTGATGCTGAGGATAAAATACCATGAGCTACTCCTGTTATTGACTCACATGAATTGTGACCCTATGAAGTATCTGTTGGCTGTGCAGAAACACAAGTAATGACAATAAAGTCCACTGTAAATGCATGACAGAACATCACCTGACTTGCTCTGCAGAGCCCCAGACAGTGCATCCTATTAAGGTATAACATCATCAATGCCTTCCCATTAAGATCTAACAAATTTGAGGTGTTTAAGTTCAACAAGGCACCCTATGGGCGAGAAAAGCAGAAAGCAAAGGCTGGGATAAAATCCCTTAATAAGCAATTTAGAGTCATTTTCACCTTTTGGGATCGTTTTCACCTTTGCTCAGAGGATATGTTAATGGAAATCAGATGGACGGAGTCTGGGGATAGGAGGTCAGCTCAAAGGAGCAAGAGCTTCTCCCCCTGAGGCTGGTGATGGCCCAAGACCTCATGAAGTCTTTACTGTTATTGTACTCATCACATTGCTGCCCTGCTCAAGTGTCTCCCTCAAGCTGAGGCCCCCAATTTGCACCAAATTACACAAGCACACACAGAGATGTGGTCCCTGATGGCTCACATATATTGTGATGGATCAAAATGAATATGACAACAGCATTAAAAAGTTGCCTGGGATAGTTCATCCCTCGTCATGCCAGATGCACTTAAAGGAGGGATCTCTCAGTCAAACCCATGGCCAGTATCAAATGGGAGAGGTGAAGGAACTCCAATGATAAAGAGCATCTTTTACTTGCTTTCAAATAGGTAAAAGGAGGATCAGCTGCCTGGTAAACACCATACAGCACCATGGAAGGATGTCTCCCACTCCAAAAGATGCAGAGCTCAGGGCTTATGCTGAAGGGTCAGTGTGGAGTCTGAGGTTTTAAAGGCAGTGCATGATTTGCACAGACTTTGTTTGCTTTCTGAAGGTTACCTTTGCTAGGGGTGTTTTCAGCACAGCAAATGCAGGGGCTTGGTAAGAGTTAATGGAATGCCACAAGGCTCTGGACAAATCCATGAGGACCAGCAATGTCGTGGCTAGTCCAAGTAACTCAGGCCCCATGAAGTCCCTCTCTCACAGGCTACAGATGGTAACACTGAATATCAGCTAATTTAATATGGATGTATATGAAAGAAATACACACACACACATATATATATACATAAAATCACAGAGCTGTGGAACTCATTGCCACAATATAACAGATTTTATCTATATTCACAGAAAGGATGGATATTTATGGTCGGAGCTCAGTCATTCCAGCTAGGGATTTCCCCACACTTGAAGGAGCACATTCAACTCCATCCATCCAAAGGCAGGAAGAAATCATGTTTGTTAATCACACCGTGTGGATTATTTCCACCTTCTCCTTGGGGCTGGGAAGTCAGATGAGGTGGACCACAACCAACTGATGACCCAAACCAGTTGCTTGTGTTGCTTCAAGGCCCCAAACTCACCCCTGGCTTGGACCCACCACATCATCTGGCCCCACAGCCCACCAGATGGTGCTCTCGGTATTAGTTAATACCCAGTTAATCTGTGCCTTTTCTATTACTGAGAAACTCCAGCATGGTCAGGGTGTGGAGAAACACCACCAAGAGCAACAGGTTTGTGTTTTCCTAGAGCACCAGCCAGGTTGCATGGTCCAAAAACCAGAAACATGGTTTTGAAGCACCTGAAGGCAATGGTGGGTTATAGGCTCTAGTATGGACCTTCAAGCCCTAATGCAATGTGTGAGCCTTTGGCTATCCCATTGTGTTGAGCCAAAGCACTGGGAGAGATAAGAGAAGCAAAGGCAGTGGGGAATATGAGAATGCCCCAACACTCATGGAATGGGTTGCCCAAGGAAGTTGTGAATGCTCCATCCCTGGAAGTGTCCAAGGCAAGGTTGGACAGAGCCTTGGGTGACATGGTTTAGTGTGAGGTGTCCCTGTTCATGGCAGGGGGGCTGGAATTGGATGATCTGAAGGTCCTTTCCAACCCTAACCCTATGATTCTATCATTCCATATGCCAATGGACCTGTGAGCTCTATGGAAACCCTCTAGTACATTGTGTCTTGAAGGCCTCCTCCACAGGATCAGTCTCTTGAGTGATACCCAGAGCCAAGAAAGCTGTGCACAGGCTGGGATGGTCGAGGTATTTCTGCTGGCTAGAGATATGAGATGTTTTCTACTTGAAGGCAAATAGCAGGGAGAGGTTGTACAGGGCCACCAAGGGATCTCCATTGTCCAACATGATCAGCTTGCACCAGCATCCACCAGCTGTGAGTTCTGATGCACTCTGAAGCCCCTTTCAGCCTTTGTTTCCCCCCAGCTCTCTATAAGAGCAATGTCTGCAGCTCCCGTGCCCTTTGCAGTCTGTGATGCTCATAATTACACAAGGTCTATGAGCATTGGGCTCGTGTTGTAGGGCTGATCCCGAGGCTGTTCCTTTGGCCCAGCAGGATGGACTGCTTTCCTTCCGTGTTTCCAGCTTAACAAGGCTCTCTTTAATTTCTCCTTAATAAAACTTGGGGCAAAGGGGAACTTTTAATGTGCAGTTAAATAAGAACCAGAAAGCGCACCATACCGGCCGACTTCCTAAACACCAAGTGCATTTACTACAGTTATCCATGGGACGTCAGCAATGAAATAAAACCTCAAGCACAGAAGCCTGAGCATGAAGCAACGCAGCAGCAAGCTCAGAGGCTTAGGGGTTTTTACTAGCAATGTACTTTTATCACTAAGAAGCCGGAAAGGGGAGAGCATTAAAGGTTGCCTGCATGGATATGCAGCAACACTCCAGCCACTTAGGTCCATAATGAGTTTTGCTGCCTCTGAGCAGAGCACAGGTAATAACAGATCATAAAGTGGGTTTACCACCCGAATTGCCAGTCTCTGAAGGTTACTAAAAGCCTGTTCAATTGAGCACGGTCAGATCTGCCTGCCTGTTTCCAAATCACCACCTTCTTAATGGGTAAGCTGAAACCTCTGTTTCTTCCCTCATTGAACCAGGTGAGAATCGGGAGCAGAGCAAATGAAGCCAACCTGGTTTGTCCAGGAGAAGAGTCTGGCCAAAATCACCCTTTGTTGCAGAACCGCTCTGATTATACCACTGTTCCAACCCAAAAGAGCCCGAGGAGTTGGGCAACGTTCTATACAAGAGCAAGAAGCCTCAGACACATCCACTGGGGTGGTTTCAGTGCCATGTGTTGCTGCCTCTCAATGGGACATAGAGAGAGCATCACATCCCAGCCTACTTCCTCCCATCCCACCGAGCTGGCGTCACTGTCCCTGGCACAAGCATCTCCTTCAAACCTCCACCAAAACCATACTGCTTTTCTGCTCAGCTTGGAGCAGTTTCTCTTCTTAGACCCAGCTGCTGAGAGAGGGGGAAGGATTGCACTGATTGCTTTAGAAACAAAATACATCTGCTTGGAGCAGCCTATATATGTACTTGTATTAACAGAGAGGTAGGAAGGCTATGGGGTCCTAAGCCCTTGGGTAAGCGAGGAGGGTATATACAGTGTTCTGTCTGAGGGAAGATGTGCAGCTAGTTAAGAATGAGATGTTAAAAAGCACCAAGAGTTCAATGAGATTAAGGGCTCAAGCATGGACATGCCCCAGAGGATGGTGCCCAGGACCTTGGACCACTGCTGCAGCATCCCATCCCAAGTGCTCTTGATGCAAGGCAGAGTATGTGCTTCTGTGCATTATACTTAAGAGCCATTTCACGTTTTGGAGAAGCCAATTCCATCTTGTGCACATGCTTTTTCAGTTACAGCCACAAAGAGAAGCATTTCAATTGTTCCTGTAGCAATGATTTATCTCCGTGTTCCTTGCCTTTTGTCTGTGTGGGAATGTGCATTTGTGGCAATGTGTTTTAATGTTTTCTGCAGTTGTTTAGTGGGACCCCTTCTGCAGCCTTATGGACCACCATGGGATGAGAAACTGGGATGGAAGATCCAGAGAGACAGCCTTGTGCTAATCCAGTGTCATCCCTTTGAAGTCCTTGGGGCTTCTATGGCAGCCAGAAGTAATTAGTGAGAGAAAGGGATTGTGAGAGCCACGCTGGCTCGCCATCAGTGCTTCCTGCTGGCTCCGAACAAAGCGGAGCTGAGCCAATGCCGAGTACTCTTGGAATTACGACACCAAACATCCAATCTCTTTATTGAGCACGCTGCAGGGCTCAGAGACAGCTCTGCACAGCAGGACTCACCCCATCAGCACCACAGTTGTTTAGCCAAAATACACCAGATGTTCAGGTGCTATGGCTGGGCTAGTCAGTGTTTCTCCTATATCCCAACTGTTCCTCCTATGCCACTATCCCACCAAGTCAGGCTCTAACTTCCTCAGCAGACTAAGTTCAAGGCAGAGCAGCACAAGCAAAAATTACCAAGTGACTTCATGCAGCTCATAGATTGGCAGAGGAAGTCAAAATGGTCCCTTCTTAACTTACTAAACCTCTGGCTTTGTCACCTCTGCCATGGAGCGCTGAGCTTTGGTGACCAGAACCATTCCTCCCCTCTTGATTCATGCAATGGCTCTTGCCATATACTTTGTGTTCCTGCTTGTCACTTTCTCCTCTCTCTATAAAGCAGAGCAGGTGAAGTTTGAAGACACTTGACTATTACTAAACCAGCCAGCTCTCCAGTGCCTTTCCCATTAATGGATGCTCCCTGTAGCTGGAGATACCACCTTCCCAAAGATGCTCCATGTACAGGGGAAAATCCCTCCTCCACTGCCTAGGCAATTTCAGGTCTGGAGTGCAGTTGGAGAAGATTCACTTGGGGGTATTTTGGAAGAAAACTAGGGAAGAAACATTAAATGTGCATCCTGGAAAGGAACAAGGACTCTTCCTGCCTTTTCCCTTCTAGGCACAGCTTTGGGAAGCACTTTACCTCTGGTTTTCTTCTGCTACCTTGCTTTTTGCCTCCTGTCTTGCCTCACTTCCCATTCTTCCTCCCCAGCTATCCCTTAGCAAAGTTACTACTGTCCATGGCAAATACTGTGGGCATCACCAAGGTCAGAAGTGACCTCAGGAAGCCTCCATTCCTACCTCCTGCTCAAAGCAGGGCCAGCTTCAGAGCTGGGTCCCGAGTTCTGCAGGTGTTTGTAAGCTCCGTGCTATGAAGATGAGCAGAGATGTGACAGCAAAGCGGGTTTGGGGGCAAACCACTGAAATTCCCAGAGCTGTTTCCAAACAGTAAGTTCTGATTGAGCCAAAATCCTTTCACTGGTGGAAGAACTTTGATTTTGAATGGGTTGGAGAGCAAAACCCCAGAAACACATCAGTTACCCTACCCTTTCCTTCAGTTTGATGCCTGTGTTCTGTATCACTTCACCTGGTGTTTAGACTGAAACTAAATGGCCTGCTTTATTAAGATCAATCCCATGTTTCTGACTGCATTTCACAAGAATTTCCACTCAGTGGAGAAAAACTTTGACTTTTCTTCTAGTCTGGATCAAAAAGTGTCAGAAAATTTCATTCCATGCGATGGGAATGTGACTTTCCAGACGGCTTTCCTTGCTGTCACGAAGGGGTGGCTGCCTGAGACAGCTCATGAAGGCTTTGAAAGCTCATACAAAGGCTCTAAGCTGGCAACTTGTCCCTCAATCCTTGCATCAACTGCCAATAGCATGTGGATGGGATTTTCCAGTGTACCCCCAAAGAACTGGATATACGGCTCCCAAGAGGCCTGAGGTCTCCAGTTCTGCTCGACTCCCTTTGAACAGTCCTACTTTTCCAGTCTGCTTTAACCAGAGTGGGCCTCTTGCTCATGGGAAGCATTGTTAAACGTGTCACCTCCCACCAAGAAAAGTGAAGAAGGGAGGAAAAAAGCCACATGAAGAAACTGGAATGTCTACAAACCGCTTGGAGAGTTCATTCACCAATTCATATATCCCTACTTACCATTGAAAACTGCTATTAGCGTCTTACGGCATTGTAAGAAATCCCTCTTGGTTTCCACTTAGCCTCAGATGGGTGGTTGGCACATATGTCTCATGTTGTACTTAAAGAGGATGTTAAAAAAAGAGAGGGTATGGAAGTGAATAGACCTTTTTGGATGGCCACATCTGGTCCCCATGTGGAAAACCCATGCTGACAGAGAAAAGCTGCCTGCTGTGGTTCTAGACAAGCTGCTTTTATAGATATATATATATACACATACACAAACACTTTATATATGTGTGTAAAGATATATATACAGATAGATACCGAGTGAGAAAGAACTTTCAGTATTTCCTGAAGCTTGCAGAACCCACTTGGCCAGATGCAGACCACTGGGCAGCACTGATTTATGGCAGAGCAAGGATGCTATCCCTTACATGCTGCCAGATGGCACAAAGCTGAGGAGCAGAGAGGAACTCAGAATGTCCCTTAGTTGGGCAGGGAAGGACCCAGGACAGAGAGCAGAATGATTGCTGTGAAAGATTGGATAGGTTTATATGGACTTTCTAACCTGGATGCAGAGTGCAGGTCCTGGCGATGGGCGAGACAAACACTTGGCCATCCAGCCACATCGACCAGGCCATGCCCTGATGCTCAAAAAGCAGAGCTGATTGATAGATTCCCCATCTATCTATCATATTAGCTGGGATTTTTATTCATCAACCCAACCTCAATGGGCCAGAAAAGTCTGTCTTGCTCCACTCCTGTGGAAAGAGGATGCCTGGAGATGCCTCTGCTTAGTTTCTACAACCCCATCAGTATTTATACACACCCCTCCTTAAGTCAAGGCCTCCAATTCACTTATAATTGTCCCACTATTTGCTTCTCAGCCACCTCACTCCCATCAGCAGTGGAATCCACACCACCAGCTGCTAGCCCAGCGTTTTAAGCCCACTTCAATGCTGACACCCCCCTCCTTAAGAGCAGAAGCCTCCACTTTCTCCATCTCCATGCAGAGTTGGTGTCTTCCTTCCTTAGCACCCCAGGACCCTGATATCTTGACCGTGACAGAACAAACAGTGCTGCTGGGATGTTATGGCTCACCAGCAGGACATCTTTAACCTATTATTAATTTGGATGGCAAACAAAATAAGCAGGAACAAACCCAACTTGTCTCCTTGTTCCAAACGTTCATGTCCCAAGGAACCCATGCTCTACAATATTAAGAATGGAGCAAACCATCAATGTGTGAGCACTGCCGATGATCTGGTGCTTTGATGAATTAGGGCAAACAGCCTCCTAATAGCAAGTCCTTGTCAGAGATCACTGCTGGGACTGGAATACACTTGGAGAGGATAAACTGGAGAATGAAAAGGGCACTGAAGGAGTCTTCCCTTGGTGAGAGGGTGGATTTGCTCATTACAAGGCCAAAAGACATCCACATATTTGGGTAAATTGGCATTTTTGTGACAGTCCAAGGGGAAGCAGGATAAAGCACTTTTCACTTCCATGTTGGAGATGGGTGTCTGATGTCCCTGTGTCTCTCTGAACCCCTGTCTTTCTGCATGGGGCCATCCAGCAACCCCTGCAGCAGGGAGAATTAACCTATCCTGCCATGCAAATGCACTCAGTAAAACCCTATTAAGCAGCCCTGAGCTAGCAACTAGGTTTGTGAGAGCACATAAAGCACCAAGCCAAGTGATGGAGCAGCCTCCAGCCCCCAGGGCAGCCGACTCAAGACCTATTTACACCTACACTGTCAAAACCATTTCCTCTTATCCACAAGTTCTCTGACCGCTGTGGCTTGGAGGAGGCTCTCAGCCTTCTCCATGGAAGGAGCAGCTCCTATGGATGCCATGAATCCTCACCCCAGCCTTCAGGGATAGCTGAAAGCATCAACACAAGCTCATGTTTCCCCACTGCCACTCAACAGAACACACAAGGTGCCTGCTGCCTTGTGAGAAAACAGTGGAATTGGTGGAAACTAACCCAAAACACTACCCACTTCCTTCCCCAGCCAGTGACTGCAGGACTCTCTGTCCCTGCCCATGGCAAGGGGTAGGAACTATATGATGTTTAAGGTCCCTTCCAACCCAAACCATTCTGTGGTTCTATGATGATGTGATTCTGTGATTTCCCATCTATCACATCAGCTGGGATTTTTATTCATCAGCCCATCCACACAGCAATGTCTTGGGACAGGATCCCTGTAGGGACCAGGTCTGAGGGGGTTAGTTTGTGATATGCCCAGTGACCTGCCCCAACACAGCAATGCTTGGCTTTATGTTCCCATGCATCAAGGGGCCAGCCTGCCTGCAAGGCATCATCTGCATCCCCAATAGCTCTTTCATGCTCCTGAGCCAGTCTGCTGCGGAAACTAGGACAGGAATTCACATCAGCGAGGATGCAGGCTTATCCATCATCTGCTTTTCCAGGAGAACCCTGCTCACAGCACCTGTTTGTGCCATATTGGAGCCAAAGGGCCCAGGACTGATAACTGAGCTGCTTCTCTTTGCTGGAAAAAGACTGTCACATCTGCCTGTGAAAAGCTGCCACTTTGAGGCCCCAATTTTAACCAGAAACCTTTTCTTTCTCCCACTTTCTCAAAGGACCTGAAAATGATCTACCCATAAGGCAGTGAAAACCATCAATGAGTCTTGAGTATTTGCATTTGAAGCTGCCATTTGTTGTAAGAAACAAATTAAAAACCCCAGTACCTGCTCAAAGCCTGTATTCTCTCAAATCCTTCTAGTCTGAAACACCACATTCCTGCAGCATCTACCCACATTTAACACACAGTTTAAGCCTGTTCACACTCATAAGTGAGCAACACGCATTAACTGCTGCCTTCTTTTTCCAGGCATAGAGGCATGGTTCCACAAGGGCATTAAGGAAACATTTCCCAAGTACTTGCTCTTTTTTATGCTACAGAACACCAAGTAGATGACAGAAAACCCATGCTTTAGGAACTTGGGTGAGTATTACATTGTCTTTCCTTTAGATCTGGCCATGACTCTTGCAGCAGAGGAAATTTCTGTGGCTAAAACTGAGAATGGGAACAAGGGTCTGAGTAAATGGTCCTTGCACCCTTGGCTGGATGCTGTGGATTTGGCTCAGCTGGAAGCAGAAGCAATTGGATTATGCAGAACGTACACAGGAATTGAAGGGATGTCAGGTCCCGTCCCCCCCCCTCTACTCACTGCACAGATCTGGAAATGGTGGTTTGCAAGATAGAGAAATTCCTGGGGATCATCCAAACTAAAAGTCATTTTCCCATTATAAGCGGATTGAAACTAGAGCTGCGAATCCAACCCTCCTCAAAACTGAGCTGCGGTTTGGATAAGATGCCCTGAATCTGGATCCATCGACTCCCATTTTGATGTGGGGACCCAAACCAGATCAGTTCCATAGCACTGCTTCAGATGTGGCTGAAACACTCATGCAAGCAATAGATCTTCCAGGGTTTTCCTGCTTGCAAAATGGCTGCAAGTCCTGGTTTGAGCCAAGAAGCATGAGCACCGCTGGCAACATCTGTCAGCATCAACCCTAGCACCATTGTTCAGTGTAGTTATGAGCCTTTCTGAAACCTAATTCCCAATCAACCTACACCACAGCAGCTTTCCATAGTCCTCTAGGAGGCCGGCTCAAGCACAGAGCTTTGCATCCTTTTGGAAAGACGGGTTTGGAGGCAAGCACTTCCTTGGTTTGCTTGGCTCTCCTTTCAGTAACTGCTGCTCATGATCCCGCCTGCTTTCAAAGCTGCACAATGTTTCCCATTTGCAAACGGAGCAAGGTTTAATTACTCCCATAATTTTGCCTGGAAGGGAAGAGCCAACAGTATTAATGAGATAATGAGAGCAATTGCTCCGGGTACCACATTCCCAATCCCAAATGCACAAGCCAGGGGGTGAGCTCAAAAACTAAACCACTATTTACTTTATAGGAATGTGCCATAAAATAAAGGAACATTTACTTTGGAGAGAACTCTGTGTCTTACATATCCTTAGGGCTGCCTGCATATAATGCCATTACCACTCTTTCCTCCATCCCCAGCCCGTATCTCTGCAACAAGGACCTTTGCCAAATGATACCTCTAGCTATATCTGAAGGATAAGATGTACAAAGCTAGAGTACATTCAAATAAAGATTGGAAATCATTTCCTTACAGGAAGGAGCTATCCCAGTTTGTCTTCCCTTCCTTTTGATTACACAGCTCAGATTAGGGAGAGGCAGGAAATGATATCATCTTTGTAAAAAAAAGAAAAAAGAAGAAAAGAACGAGAGGAATATCAAGGAAAAGGAATTTTTCTCATTTCCTGCCAAAAACTATCCCACAACTCCGGGGAGCTTTCAAAGGCTCAGTTTTACTTCTTTCTTTTTTGCTATTTTTCTATTTATTTTAAGCTTTACCACAACAAATCCCACTTTGCTCCTTTTTTTAAAACAGAACATGGATCAGCCTAAGAACGTGCATGGAACAAATTCCATCTTATTTTAACATTGAAGGTGGATGGATACCGATGCCAGAACCACCGAAAGCCAACGTCTGCACCATGCTCTAGAGTAGACCCTGAACACTTGGCTCTGTGTATTTAAGAACAGAGGGAAGAATTTGGGGCTTTTATAGCAAGAGTTTATCCCTGGTGGTTTTGGATGAAGAACTGACCTAGAGAAAGGCACGTTTGTCCCTGCACAGACAAAGCTGTTGTTTTACCTCTGTTCCCAACAAAACTCCTTGAGGAAGAGAGAGAGGGCAGAACTTTCTGATGGATGAAGATGAAACACAGATGGATTATTTACTTCCAGTGTTAGATTAACCACACTGTAGGAATGATGGGACCAGGTGGTAAAGTATGCTCATCACAGTTATTTACATCCGCCTTTTGGAAGACGATGTTCTATAACAGGCTGTACCAGGCTCAGTTTAACTTGACCTGGATGGGGCTTGCAGCAACCTGCTCTAATGGAAGGTGTCCCTGCCCATGGCACAGGGTTGGAACCGGAGGAGCTTTAAGGTCCCTTCCAACACAAACCACTCTATGATGATTCTATGAACGGTCTTAACACTGCTGATTCCCTGCAGTTTATAGATATATATGAGTTTTGTTTTGTACCAGTGCGGTGAAGAAGCAAGTGCTTCTGCAAACAGGATCTAAGCCCTCCATCACCCCCACGGGCCCATGGAATCTGCTCAGAGATGGGCACCCAAATCCTTATGGCAGAGACAAACCTGGCCCCGGTTCTGAGGGCTGAAGCAGTAGAGAGGCAGGAGGAGACTCCTGCAGGAAGGGCAATGGGGGGAGCTGTCAGCAGTGAGATGGGGAAGGGATTGATCTTCCTCACAGGGACCATCAGATCAGTCTCATGTGGCAATACACAATCAAGGGCAGCACACATGAGGCTGGCAGCACATGGGGGAACACAGCGAGGCACCCATTTCTTGTTCTAGCAGGGGATCAGAGCTCAGTATAACCCCCTCATGCACAATGTCTGCCCTCACACCTTTCCCTCTGGGCAGTAACCATTTGTATATCACAGCCCCATTTACATCCAGCCTTAAATACGTGCACTACAGGGATTAATCCATGCTGAGCAGCTGGCAAAGGGGATGCTTTCAGTCCCCAGAAGTGAAACCTCTTTTATGGAAGTGAGCACAACAGCAGTGAAACACCAGGGAAGTAGACCCGAAATGTCTCGTGACACTTCTAGCAATGAATTTCTCTGATCCAAACCACACATCTCTTTAAGAGCAAGGTACCACTTCCACTGCAAGCTGCTGGGAAGGCAGAGAGAGCTCAGCAGAGCAGGAGAGAGCAGCTCTGCCTGGCCCCTTTCCCACATGAGAATATGAACCCATTGCCCTAACAATCCCTTTCAAGAAGCTCCTGGCTGTTCAGTTTAAACATCCCTCCCCAGGGAGCACTCCTTACACCTAAATCTCAGACCAACACCCAGCAAAGCCTTTGCAAGCTTTGGTATGTGAGCATTTAAGACAGGCAGAACAAAACCTGCCTCTCATGCCCGATCTAACAAGGATGTCCCAACAAGGCTGAGCACAAAGCATCAGTTTGTTTTCTTTTGTTATTGCTGAAGATCACAACAAAGCCAGGAGCACACAGGATGTCCCCAGTGTCAGCAGAGAACGGGGAAGGGATCAAAGCAGCATCATTAGCAGAACAAGGCACCACACACCAGGCTGGTTCCTGCATCCACAGCAGGGTGACCCAGCCTGGGAAGCCCCTTTGCCTCCATTCATCTCCTCCAAGAGGAGCCCATGGGGAAGCTGCAGGACCCTCACCACGCTGGCAGCCCCTACAGTGCCCAAAACAACCCGATCACCACCCTGCTGCAGCAGAGACAAACCTGCTTTCACAGAACATCCCCACGCAACAAGTATTTTGGGCTAGCCCTTCAGTGAGGTAAATCAGTGTGGCTTGTGTCAGTGGAACCACAGGGCTACTTCTGATCCAGAAACACATTTATCCCCTCCAGATCCCGTCCCATCACATTTAACACATCCAGAAACCTCATTTATCCCTCTGAAACACCACCATCATCACACTGGAAATCATGCTCATCAGCCTATGGAGCAAACCATCACCTCATCTCCAATGGCCAGCAGACAATGACAGCTCTACAGCAGCAGACACACTGCTGCCTCTGAGCCAGGGACTATATGCTGCCATGGCTCATCTGCTAGAGCCCTTGGGCAGCTCCCAGCCAGGGCAGGTCCTCCCTGGCACCAGTTCCTCAATGTCCAGCTACCCTTGATGCTCACTCCGAAGCCCAGCTAGTGTTTAGTTCAATGGGTCATTCACCACGTTGCACACAAAACACCTAAGCCATCCTTTAAAGGTTAAGCCTCTGAAAAAGCCCAAATCCTGAATTTCTTGCCAAGAAGCTGCTGAATTTCCACATTCATCAGCAGCTATCTCAGCTGCCTCTTGGAGCAGACAGAAGACCATCCTGCAACCCCTCTTGGACAGTGGAGAAGGGCTCCTACCGAGGCCTGAGCACCATCCATCCTAACGTCATCACTGAGGAGCAGCTGGAGCACTGACATGTACTTGCAAAACATCTTATTTTTTCCTATTTAAACATTTTATTTAATATTATCTATTAATCTAAGTATTTATTTACTATTCCACCCCTCCCTCTAGGTAGCATCAGGAGTTCTGTAAAATACATGAGCTGGCAGACAGCAGTGATTTCTCGACCTTCTCTGCACCACTCATTACTTCATAAACCCCACCAACACACATATTACTCTGCTCCTCACTGAATTAAACAGCCTTGACCTGTTTAACCCCCTCTGCTTCCATCTGTGAAGACCTCCCAAGCTCCTTATCATTTCTGCCTCCCTTTGCTGGCCCTGCTCCAGTCATTTTAACTTGAACATAGGAGAGCTCCCCAAGGTGACGGTGCTCCTGCCAGTTTATAGGATGTCATTCAAACACCCTCAGGATTGCTCTCCAATGCTTCAAGTAGTCAAACACCTCCTAGCACAGGAGCCAGTGCAGCGTCTAGGAATAACCATTGCCAGGCCTGGTGGTGCAAACTGTTTCAGGAAGGCCATTTCTACCTAGGGACTGTAAAGCTGGACATTCCCTGCAATGGGAGGAAGAGGTTAAAGAGCTGAATCTGCCTCTGGGATTGTCATTTTGAGGTTTAAAGGTTGGTGGGAAAATTACCACCTCCTTCCCTAAGTCCTCTGCTATAGGTATCAAAGATCCCAGTTTTCCCCCATTTTGGATATCCTTAGGACATGTTAATGGTGCTCATGGCACCCCTATAGCTCGTATTGAAATGTTACCTCTGGAAGGTCAACAACACACCACCAATGTCCTTGGCAGCTCCCGGCACATGGAGACATTCAGGGACTTGGATTTCATGGAAAGGGTGGGTTCAGCAACCCTGAAGTCCCCAGCAGCTGCTCTGCCAAAAGCATTTTGCCATGCAGCATCCCTATGGCTGAGGGAGAAGGATATTTTCCTCTTCCAGCCTGGTTTTCTCTGGTTTTCCACTAAGAAAACCAGCCAGTTTCTAAAGGATGAAACAAAATCAAAAGCAGAATTACTTTGCTTTTCTCACAAATCCCTCTTCCCCTTTTTCTGGTAAGGATATGAAAAATTATACGGGATGTGGAAGGAAAATGGGGAAAAAGTGTTATTTGGAGTAAGAGCGAATTGGATGCCTCCAAAGATAAATACTGCCTTGTGGAAACTCGGATGGCTGTAAGCCTCTCGCAGCTCATTGCTCCAGAGCAAATGAGCTGGAGGTCTCCATCCAACGGTGGGCAAACATCCAACCTGCAGATCCTGCATTCCAAAAGGACAGCAGCTGTGGAACAGTTCACTGCACAGGGATAGCACCTGCAGAAGGGACACATGCACAAGCCCTCACCATCCCTAAAGGAGGGCAGAGGGAAGCCAGCTCTGTTTTGGCATCCACCATAGCCCACAGCATGAAGATGGCCCCCATGATGGATGCCAGCCATTCCCTTGACAAATCACTGGTTTTCTGTGGAGGATAACAGAGCTTCCCAAGAGAAGCCCATGCAAATGAAATCCAGGATGGAGTCCAAGACCAGGCAAGGTCTCATCAGCCCAGCTTCAATTCATCCAATGGGCCTTCATCCCAAGGTGGGATGTGCATTCCAAACAAGTCGAACCCCAGCACATCAGCGGGGTGGGCTGTCCCACTTCGGACAAAGCAACACCCTCAAGATCACCCCGCTGGCAGATGGGCTAATGCAGCCTATGGCTCTTGGGCCAAGCTGGTGCTAGCTGCTACATCCATCCATGAGACACTACCAAACAACCGGAGTGATTTTCCCATCCCGTCTCCCATCTATTTCTCAATGTATGTGGATTTCCATGACTTTTCACGCACACAGAGATTTTATTTCTCCCTTCTTTTTCAATTACACGTGCCATTAACTGCCTGCACCTCCTCATTTGCTGATGAGTAGCTGAAGTTCCCAGACTGAAGAAATGAAGAGGGAAATAACGCAAAGACCTATTACCATTTACAGCTGCCATGGGATGATGCAAAACTGAATCAGTTGTTCGTAAAATGCTTTCACTGGCAGGGAAAAACACTTGGGAAAAGCAATCCCCTGCTGAGGATCATTTCCACCTCATCTCCTTCCCAGTTTTCTTTTAAAGAAACACCTAGAGAAGTGGAAGTCCTCAAAGTGTGTCCCACAGATGACAGCTCCGGGCTCTCTGTTAGAGAAGGCTCCCAAACTCCTTCCAAACCCCTTCCCACTGGTCACCAGACCATGGGGTCACTCTTCTTTTGGCCACTGCAGGCAAAAAAGCCACCCTTGAGGACCAGAAGATCTCCCTCTGTCTTTACCCAGCAGTGAAGCATGACCCATGGTGGGGTCTCAGCAAGACACAGTGTTATTTGCATGAGACCAAGTCAGCTTTCCCTTAGTTTTCCCCATGTTCAGAAGGCCTCTCTGGCCAGCTCTGCCCAGGACAGATGGGTTTTGTCAGCACTCCTCAGGTGGGCATTTTGAGGACAAATTCATCAGCCCCATTTCCGACCAGACCATTCCAAGGAGATCTGACCTGGCGCAAGCTTGCATGGCCTGACAGCTCCAAGTATCAGCTCCTCAAAGAGATGGCCAGCAGGTAAATACAGACCTCTGAATAAGACAGCCCCATCCAGTTCACCTCTGCTGAGCCAGGGAGCAGTGGCTTCAGCCATCACCACTGTCCTACAGCATTAGAGGAATTCCAGTGGTCCCACAGTCGCATGTTCCTCCCTGATAACACATCCTCAACTCAGCCCATGTTAATTGTGTACAACATCTTAGAGACCACCCAGCTTGAGCTGCAGAGCACACAGCGATGGATAAAAACAACAACTGCATTAAGATGGGCTGTGCTCCGAGCCAGAAAGATTAGCAGTGGGAAAATTCCTCCTTTAGGGAGCTTTGCAGCCAAGGATCGGCCCATAGGGCTCATGACCGAGAGCATGCCCCACGCACACTTAACAGCTATAGGGAAGACGTGGGAAGAATTATGAGGCCAGTGACTTCTCCTAAAGCTTGCTTTTGTCCTCATTCCTAAAAGGGAAAGCATGGTGTGCTCAGTGATCCCGGCGGAACAGTAGGCAACCGGCACTAAGGCTCATTCATCAAAGATGCTATGGGGGAAGCTGGTGACAGGAACACTCTGCCAACCGGAGCATCATCTTTTCCCTCCGCTCCATTTGTTGTTACAAACCAACCAAACCAGTATCAGAGAAGGAGGAAGAATCATCTCATTTGTTTCCCAGACAGATTTCCACTGAGCATCTCCAAGGACGGGTCCACAGGCAGCGATCCCACTGTGCCAGTGGAGAGTGCATTGTATAATGAAGAGCTATGGAAAGGTATAAAGCAAACTATGGATTAGAGAGAAGAATATTCCCTGGAGACAAAGCTGAATATTCACACACACCCTTCAAGTAGTCTTATTTTGCAGAAATACAAAGAAAGGGGAAAATAGGCTTGAAATTACTGTTAGATGCAAATGACTTAACATAGCACTGTGCTGATAAAGAGATAGTGCTGTAGTACCTAGAAAAGTTATCATAATCTTACCCATGGCCTAAAAAGGTGAATTAAAGAGCTAATACCTTTGATTGCCAAATATTCAAAGCTATCTGTTACAAATGCTTATCCTCCTCTGCCTGCATATAATAAAGGTATATAAAGGTATTTGAAAGAGTCAGTTGTTTTGATGTTTGCCACTTTAAGGATCCCACTCAAGGAAAAGTTTGGGATGGGCACAGAGAAGCTTGTCCTCTGCACAACCAGTACTTGACCCTTAACAATGCCCCATGGGGCTGAAACGACGTGTCCATTCTCCAACACTCGCCCTCAAAATAATCTGGGAAAGTCTATTATATGGTCTGATACCTGGTTTTGGTGGGAAGAGCACTTCAACAGTGGATCACAGAGGACTGCATGCACAGAACTGGGTTTGTTTGGCTGCCTTCCATCCTTTCAATCTAATCAGAGGGAACTTGGCTGATTTTACAGTGCAGCGTGGATGCCATCTCTATGTGACACAAAAGACAGACCTGTCTCATCAGAAACACAGCAAGGTCTTGCAGAACCATTAGTCTAAGAACCATTAGTCTAAGATGCAAAACCTGATGCATCTATGAAGTACCCATGCTTTTTGTTTCCTGCTTTTGACAGATAATAGAGATAATAGAGACCTCTTTGCCAATCTCCAGCCAGTTTATAATCACTGCTAAGAAGTGGCCTTGACATCTTGTGGAAGAACAGTAAAACGTTGGGACAGGAGAGCAGGCAACAGCAATATTTAACTATTAAAATCATTTCCCTCAACCTCAGACTATTCAGAACCAAAATTTCTTCCAATTCAGCCAAATCGAGCCAAAAATTCTTCCAATTGATTTCAGAACTGCATGGGATGACAACTGCGTCCATGGCAAATAAAACATCTTCCAAATCAATTTATACCTTCCAAACCCACCAACCCTTCTCCTGAGAGCCCCAAGGCCCAATTTTCCTGCTTTTGACTGAGTTTACTTGTTTACTTATTATTTACTCTACTTATTTACTTATTCACAGAGCTTGTCAGTCCCTAGCAAGCACCCCAACGGACTGCAGCATCATGCTTGCCCCCTTTAGATGTCACGTCCAGAACTATCAGTTCTATACAGTTCTATCAGTTCTATACAGTGCTATCCAGACAGATGTTCCCAGTGCCTTTTGGAAAGAAATGCATCTTTTATTGGACCCCCTGGCAAGAGAGCCCACATGGAATGTGAACTGTGCACAGAGGTATACGTTTTCTCTCGCTGTTTATAAACACATAGGGCTCGGTTCTCCCCCCACCAGGGTTATATGAGCCCAGAATTTATCAGCTTTAGAGAACATAGTCCTGATTTACACTGAAGTCATCAAGCAAATTGTTTGCAGGAGAAAAACAGATTAGGCAACGAATTGCCCCTCTGCATACAGATTTGGATACACACACAACACAGTACTTAGATTACTTGCAACAAACAAACTTGCCTCAAATTCCATAAGAGCAAACCTAAGATCCAGAGGAAAAGTCAGGGAAAAATATCTCCATCTTCCCCTGTGGGAATGGAAGCTGCTCACACATGAAAAGTGCCCTTGGCAACACCTTCATTTGGCATCTGCTTTGACATCCCTGAGCCAGCCCTCTAATTTCTTAGCTAAAAGAACAGGGCCAGAGCATCACAAACCATGTGCCCACAGATGTACAGAGATTCCAAGCTCCCTTTCCTTTCTGCCTTGCTCCCTGGTCTTGCTCAGCTCCATCTCATGTTTGCTGCCCCACAGGACCACAGGCTGGTCCTAAGAGTCACCAAAGGCAGATTGCTAGGCTGGATCTACCTTTTACACCCAATTGCTGGCCCAGCCTTCAGTACCTGCAAAACCACCCTGTAATTCTAATGGAAGCAGGCATGGGGGTTTTGTTCATGGGCTAAAACCAAAGTAGATTGGGTTTAGATGGCATGCACATGGATGAGGTAATCAGGATGTTTAGCATCAAGTATCCTTACAAGCCACTAAATGTTTTGACATGAAAAACTTATGATGCTTGTAAGGCTGAGCTCTGATAATGATGCATTTTTCTGGCCCCAGTACTGCTGTTACTGTTGGAATAACATGAATGTGGTGGTAATGGAATAAACCATTCCATATATCCGCATGTTTATACACAGTCATATTTATAGATGTACACACACACATGGAGAAGGGGATAGATAAATATCTGTGATTCACAACTGAGCAGGTTTAGGAAGCTGCAGGACACAAGGGAGGGTTTTGTTTAGAGCACAGCTTCCCCCTTCATCCCTCCAAGACAACATCTCCAACATCTGCCACCCATTGCCTTACAGTGAAGCCAAAGGGGTCACAAGTGCAGAGCAGACACTGCACAGAGAAGTCACGCTTTGGGAAGGTGCTCATTTCAGATGGATGAGGAGAGCCAAATGTGTTTATCCCCTGCAGCTTCTGCCTCCTGGGGCTAAAAGGGTTGGGGGGGGAGTTATTTACACAGTGATTTACAGGGCTGGAGATATCTCCCAGCCAAAACTGGCCAGATGTAAGCTTAATAACCACCAGCACTGGATCTCTCTTCCTCCATCCTCACCATTCCATGCTGGTATCTAGATATGGGTAGAGATGCCTCAGTCCTTCAATCCTTTTACTTTTAAAGATTCTTCTGGAGGGATTCTGGGATCACCAAACTTAATAAAGCTCAACATGTTCAGAAAAGCAGAGGAAGGCAGAAAAAGGGTAGATGGATACATGTACATATACACATAGCACATATACACATAGAACTATATCCTGAGGAGGAGGAGGAAGGAAGAGCCTAAGGTGCCAGGACAGAAACCTGGTGCTGGGCATCAGCTACACACAGTGTCCTCTGGAACACTGCCACCAACACAGCAATCCACCCTTGCTTAGCCACTTAAAACTCCATCTGTGTAAAGCCTCTCTGGGCAGCACGCTCAGGTATCCCAGAACCCATCTCCCACAGTGCACCCATCCAGCCCCTCTCACACTGCCCGAGCAACCAATGCCAAACTGCTAACCTGGAATTAGAAGGTCTCATGTAAAGGTACTTACTGAGCCTCAGAACATCCAGGAGCTCCAACAGGAGAAATCTCAGCTGCTGTAAATGAACAAACCCAAACCAAAAAGCTCTGAGAGCTCAAAGCCATCCAAAGGGTGAAGAAACAGCAGAGAACAGGCTCAAACAGAGCCCAAGAGATGGGTGCCTCCTTGACGAGCAGCTGTAGCTCAGGTAGACCCCCCTCCCTCCCACAATGCCCATGGAAAGGAGAAGGGAAAGCCATCACCTGGGATACAAGCAGCAGAGCACATGCAGCACATCTGCTCATCAGCAGGATGCTCATGGCTGGTGAAGGGGAAAGCCAAGAAAGCCACTTGTCTTCAAAGGAGCAACACCTGCCTGTCTCCTATAGCTATGGCTATTGCACTGGTGAGGGGACCAGCTATGCAGTTACACTGCACATTCTGGGGTGCTCATAGGAAGTACTTCCTACTCAGACCGTACATTTCTTAGGGTGAGGACACCTCGGTTTTCCTTTGGAGAGTGCATTTTCAGATACTACAGGAAATAAGAGCACGATCTCAGTAATGCACCAGCATCATAAGCATGCAAATACCTCAAACAGATCTCGGAATCAAGATCTTTACTGCTTTGGTGCAAACAGATGGAGAAGCGTAAGTGAAGAACCAAATACGTAACCAGGAGTCAGTCACAAGACAGCATTCCTCCAAGAGCAGGCAGGAAAGAACCCAACTGCTTTAACAGCAGAATTAGACCAAATGGGTTTCTGAACAGGCTTGGTTTGGGGGGGAAACATGGAGAGGGCCTCTATGACCCAGGGACCCATCTCAAGCTCTGGCTCAGACCCAGAGGAGCCCCAAAATCAAGTGCCAAGTTGGAGCAGTCACCACCACTGTGCTCAGGAGACCTCTCCTGGAGCAGCTCAGTGCAAGGCTCCACCACATCACTTGTGCCAGGCTCCCTGCTCCATTCATTTCCTATTTGCAAGGCAGCATTTGGAAAAGCACCCGATGGACAGCACCCAGCAGAGACCTTTACACCAAAGGGTTTGTGGGGCTTCCTGTGAACTTCCCTACTGCTCATAGCTAGGGATGCAGGGCATCAACCCCAGCCAAGCCTTTCCCCCTGCAAACACATTCCTTGCTGGACACACGCATGGATGCGGGTGGTTCATCCATGAATAGCAGCAGTCTGGAACATCTCAGCATTTGATGGCTTCTGGTGCTTCTATGACAGGATAGGGGGATGGCCATGATCCAGAGGGAAAGGGCTTCCACCAGCAGCAGAGATTCCATTAACAAAGGCGGGTGTACATTGCACCCCAAGAAGGGGAGAGCTATCACAGCTCGACTCCAAGCCCCACAGCTCCTTTGGGAGATCAGATTCTCACAGCGGTAGGAAAAGATTGACATGAAACATCTTCCCTTTCTCTGGGATAGTGCTTTGGGAAGGTGGTGCCAAGCCACATGGAAGCATACCCTCCCTTCACGTCAAGTCTCCAGTGTGGCTGCTCAGCGATCCCTGCTGGGGCTGTGTGGCAATCCAAACCATGACACATACATCCTCAGCAAATTCCAAACCTCTGGCAGTGTAACTAAGACTGAGCCTCTGCAGAAAGCAATGCATGCCATTTTCCTAGGAATAAAATAAAATGAGGCCTTCTTTCTCCTTTCGTTATCCCTTTGAGAGGAGTTGGAGCTTTCTCTTTCTGTTCCAGGCTGTCTGGAAGCGTATTATGGGACAAAGATGTGGGGATAAAACAACCAACCAACCAAACAAAAAACCCCAACCCAACAACCACACATTATCTCTTATGATACTTACACATTTATGATACTCTTATACACTTATTACACTCTTACACACTTATGATACTCCTTCTTGGCAGCTGCCTCCTGATCCTAGCTCAAGAGGACCACCACAATGAAGTCACATTGGGTGGTCTATTACGAGTACAGACCAGAAGATGAGCTGAAAAACCCTGGTAGCTGCTGTCACAACCATGTTGTCTATAAGGCTGGTTGTTCCCCAATGCCTTCGGATAGCTCTTCACAAGAGCCCAGAAAGGACAGCTACATTATCCCACAACACACTGGGAAGTGCCATGAGTCCTTGGCATCACATATGTGCAGCAGGGACAGCGGATGCTGCTGTCTGAGGGTTAATGTGCAGCGTGTTTGCCCTCATAAGCTAGCCACTGAAGTGAAGGATCAGGGGTGTAGCCCACTGCAGCAAGCTGTGCATAGGGGCACTGCCAAGCACCCCCAATGAGGTGGCAAGAGCAAACTTGCTGTGAAAGCCAGCTAGAAAGCTTCTGCGGGATAAGTTTTCCAACTTAAACAGCCTAAAATCAAAATCCCCCCTGGATGATATCCCTTTGGTTTGAGGGAGAAAGCAGTCCTGGAAAAAAAAGCAGTTTTTCTGTTGGAAAACTTGAATAGCCAAGCCCTGGGAGAGCATTGAACTCACTTCCCACAGCCATCAGGAGAAAGGTAAAGCTGAAATATCCCACCCAGGAATGGATGGAATACAAAACCTATTTGTTTGTTGCTGATTTTCTTCCTCTTTATTGGGAGAAGGGAACCGTCTTGATGCAGTCACCCACACAGGGAGCAAGGTCTTCTTTTATCCTCAGCATGGAGGTACCAGCCACCAAAGACAAGCTCACATTTTGAGAGCCAAATGCAAGATTTGGGGGTATTTTTTAAGGGTGAAGCAAACAGCAACACCCAAATACATGTTAACCAAAACCAACTAAATACAACCTCTTCCCAGGCAAGCTCAAGGTGGAGCTGGAGATGCTCCTCCCCCTGTTAAAGCAGAGGATGTGAGGGAAGAACCCAGTGTTTGTATGAAGCCAAGCACCACACAGATGCTATTAACAAACACACGCCTCCTACTCCCCTTGAAGGGGCAGCCCCATAGCGAACACCCACAGCTCCCCCAGCCCCATGTAGATGCCATCATTGCAGATGAGGCAAAACCATAGGCAAAGTCCCTTCCCTTGGTCAGCTCTATCAGCCACATGTGTTTTGAGTTAAGACGGGGTATGTTTCAGTGAGTAATGCCCATGCAGTCCCCTGAGTAGTACCTCAATTACAACAAGAAGTCACACATTTTGTAGTGCTATAGCAGGATTCAGCACTTAACTGAATTGCAAGGCCCCAGAACAACTCAGAGGCAGAGTAGGACTGCAAATTCCAAGTCTTCCCCAGGAATCTCAAGGTGCCATTTAACCAGGAACAACATCGCTGCCGTTTTAGCAACAGGGGAAACTGAGGCACGGGAGGTGATGTGACTGTTCCTGCTCATCCAGCTGCCCATGGCAGGGAATCCACCTCCCCACAGTTATGGTCCAGTTTGAGATCCACAAGACCAGATGCAGGGTTATTTTATGCAGCTACCTGTAGTGAGCAGCCCATGAGGGAGACCTGCTCCAAGCAGACTGCCCATGATGGAGCTGTGAGGAATCCTCTTTGCCACATGTTCCTGCAGGGAGGTTTGGTCAGGTTTGGGAATGTCTACAAAGCTCAGAAAAGCTCAAAACTTCTATTCCAAATTCAATGGAAAAGAGATAGTCAAGATTAAGGGAGGGTGGGAAAAGTACTTAGAGAGCTTTTTTATCGACATTTGACATAAGGGATGGATCAGAAGGATTTTGCCTCCCAACAGGAAAATGCCTGTTGACAGCCAGGGAAACTGTTCAGCTACCACCACTGGATCCTTATTCCATCCATCTTTGCTTTGAGAGGAAGATGCTGAGCTTTGCAAGCAGGGGCTGCCATCTGGACCAGGCTTGAATAAATCACTGCAGCCCAAACGGCAGCCATCTCATGCTTTTCCACCCTGGAAATAATCTCGCTGCTGCATCCTTAGGGATTAAAGTCTTAACTTCCCAGGAGATGCCCCTTGCCTGGCTCCTGGTTGGTACACAATTTGCACCATAGCTCCAGAGAATCCCGATGTCCATTCATGCGCATCAATCCCTGAATCCCATTTCTCCTGAGCACAAGCTGAGCGCAGGGAGCTCATAGCTGGGATTTTCCAGGGGGTCCCTGCAAAAAGGGGCTGGAGTGCTCCTGTGTGAGCTGGGCAGCAGCAGATACAGCTGCTCTTTGGTCTCCCAGCATCACTTACACAGAGAGGTTTAACACAGGAGACTCGTATTCCATCTGGGAGAAAGGTGAAAAGCCAAACATCTCCCCCCTTGGTAGAGAGATACACAGCCCTGGAATTCCTGTTTATAAACTGCAATCAGTGCAAGCGCAAATGAGGCAGAATCAGTCAAGAGCAGGAAATTGCCATCAGAATTTCCTTGGAGTTTTTTAATCAAAAAGAAAGGAGAAAAAAAAAAAAGGCAATTTAAAACTGCTGTGCTTTCATAGGGCTTTCCAAGAGTGCACTTCTGTGCTGTGTGTCACCATGGCAGACACACGAGACTTAGTGAATTCCCCCAGCTTAAAGTGAATTATGCCACAAACCAGATGTGCTCTTTGGTGCACAAAGAACCTTTTCTGCTTCGGTTTCAGAATGACTACTGCCACATCTGAT
Source organism: Coracopsis vasa (assembly GCA_026283785.1). Lineage (NCBI taxonomy): Eukaryota > Metazoa > Chordata > Aves > Psittaciformes > Psittacidae > Coracopsis > Coracopsis vasa. The sequence continues at coordinate 75,100 of JANHGB010048350.1, forward strand.
CGGCTTCTATTACCCTGCTGCATCGTCTGATCTGACATAACAAGTCATGACACCCTGGGATATCATTGGGAGACATGGTAGCAACTCCGCTTGAGTTGGGAAGAGCAGTTCCAGCGCTGCTGTGTTGCAGGAGCTGGTGTGACGGGAAGCTGAGCCTGCTGCCTCAAAGGCATTCAGGAATGGAGACATTCCCCCTTCTGCACCGATTAAGCCCTCACAATCACGCGGTGCGCGAGAATGAAGGTGGAATTAATCGGTGAATCATATGGAATTTCACCCTCTGGGCTTGGCTCCCAGCTTGTGGGAAAAGACACAGATTGAATCAGAAGCTTTGAAAGCAGGAAGAAATCATTAGAAACTCCCAGCCTAGCCTCCTGTGTTAGAGCAGGTTGTGCTTTACACCCAGAGATTCCTACATCGAGGCAAATAACCCAGGGCCGAGAAGGAATCTCCCACTGCATGACGGATGTAAGCTTGAGACAAAGCTGAGAGAAACTGCACGAGATCCTTTGGCCACCTATTCCAACAGGGAAAACCCTCTTATCTTTAGACAGGACTCATTTATCCGCTCTCTGACTTCAGCCTGCAGTTACTGTGCCTGGCTGGGTTTAGGACACCTCTACAGCCAAAGCTCAGTGATGTGCAAGGGGCTGATCCAGGTGGATTTGCAGGGCCATGAGTGCAGGGATATTCAGTGACAGTTACAAGCAGCATCATTCCCTCTTACAATGTCCTCCTCTGAGATCTTCCCACCTCCAAGTGGTAACTCAAGGCCTGCCACCAACCACCCTTTCCTGCTGGCTTTCCCTGGATGCTTTTAATGCCCAGGTGACAAACATTTTGTGTGGTGCTTTGTCCCTGTCTGACCACTGCATTCCCAACCTTCTCCATGCCTCCGGATAACCTAATCAACTGCAACATCAAGTTTCTCCTTCCTGCTCTTGCCACAAAGAGTATAGACAACCATGACCATGGGAAACATGCCCTTCAGCATGACCTAATGTTGATTTAACCAGTTCTCCCCCATTAGAGCCTATAGATCCTCCACATAAGCCCATCTCTCTTCATTTCTATTACCATGACTCTGGGTATACAAAGGCACATTCGCACATCCATGCTGGCAGGGCAGCAAGTGCACAGGGTGACATCTGATTTTCCCTTTAGGTAAATTGCTGTAAGAGGAGCTCAGTGCTGAGCTGCAAGGTAAATTTTCCAGATGCAAGTCATGCTTTACATCACATACAGCGGGAAAAAAGTCCAATTCTACAGCACTGCTGGTAAAGGAATGCCGGGAATGTGTCGTAAACACTCCCCCCCGTCAGTCAAAGAGGTGGTAAACTGAGCTGCAAAGGGTTGGAACTGTACTTGGGAGAACGGGTGGGAATGATTTGGAGTTTCGAGGCTCTTTCAGTCAAATTGTTTGTTCTTTCCATTCCTCAATTTCTTCTCACTGTATTTGGGACGATGAGGAAGTTTTACCCTCCTGGTGCGCTGTGCTGGTTACTCATAAGGCAGCTACCACAAGCAGCAAGCAGGAAAACACTGTGGCTATGCATATGTTGTCATTGGCTCCATGATGGTTCTTCCTAAGAAATCCCAACCCAAACCATGCCCAGGGGCTGCCCTGGAGAGCACCTTCCTGCCTGTCAGACAGAAGCCGGGTGTTTTCCCACCTTGGAAAGATCTTTATCCAGGAATAGGCAAACAAACAAACCAAGCAGCAACCTTCCTTCCCTAGGGAAAACATTTTAACCATCCCAGATAACAGAGCCAAGCTTGACAAGGCATTACATGTGCTTCTCATGAAGAGGCGGTTTCTGGACTGGCTTAAGGAATGCACTTAGCATGCTGTTTCCCCTATATAACCCCACTGAATTAGCATGTCTCCCTGTGATTCTCAGTGCAATATTGCTACGTGCAGAACCATATAGGAGAAGTAAAAACCCATAAAAGAGGCTCTCATAAACTGCACAGTGCTTGGTTTTCTTTCCCTAATCCCTTGACTCCATCAGTTGTTCCATCTGCTGATAGGAGCAAGTCTCTCCTCCACAGTCCTCTAATGCTTATCTAAACTCTCTGCTCTCCAAGATACAAGTGGCAGAGGTGGCCAGCTGAAAACAGTGATCCTGAAGGGTATCCGGAGATCCTATCCTGGCTCATTTTGAGCCTTTATCAGGCATGCGGCTGACAATAGGAATATGTGACACCCCCTTTGACCTATGGGCAAGCAGACCAAACAAGAGCAAGGCAGCATTAACAAGGGGAACATGAGGATTCTGTGCTTTTATGAGAGGCTGAGGAACATCAGCTGGGAGCCAGTCTTCAGGGTCCATCTGTTTATTCCTTAGGAACAGTTTTATCCACAGCCAGTTCTCTTCCTGTTTTGTACCTGGCATCTAATTTACGGAGCAATGTTTCCTTAAGGCTGGCATTAAAGCTCATAAGCACCAATAGGGTGAAGGGGGTTAAGCATTATGTCCAGATTAGTATTATCAGATGACCTGAAGCAGGGGTTATATTAAAAAATACAGGTCAGAACCAGTTTAAGCTCCAAACCTCCGGTTATATTCACTAATTAGAAGGCTTGGACACATGCCTCAGAGTGATGGATGAGCAGTGCCTGCCTCATGGCATCACATGAAGAGCTGGGCCATGGCTCCCCAGGCACAGGGCTAAGGCAGGATTGCACCAGTTTCCTTCATTTCAATTAACTTCTCTTTCTTTTACTCCCAGAAATTAATAGTCTGCAGCCATTTGGGAGCAAGAAATCATTGGGGCACTTAACTCTTCTTGGGTGTTTCACTCTGAACTTCAACTCATACAACCCATTGCCAGCTCTCTTCTCAAGAAAAGCAAAGATAAATGGTAGTTTAACATGTTCTCAACTGCTGCCAAACCTCCAAAGAACCTGTGCTGCAGCCAAGAGATACATTTCCCATCCTTTGTACAAGCAGGATGCCCTATGCCTCTGCAGAGTGCTCCCAAGGGCTCCAGCCTTGCTTCGATAGAGGCCTAGGTATTGTGCACAAGAAAGGTTTTTCTGGCACACAGACCATAAGCAACCACATCTAAAGCACAAGAATTGAGCAATACAGCACAAGGCTGGGCTGTTATAAGTCTTAAAGCCAATAAACATCTGATTTCCACCAGGCAGCAGGAGAAGGCACTGTGCTGAGCATCACCACCTCATTCACAGACATGCATACAGATGCCCTAGGATGTCGGTTTTATCCTAGTCTCCATGGGGCCACTGTGCACCACGACACCCACAACAAAACCAAAAAAATCCCTCTTCTCTTTTCTTATTTCATTTCTTTTTTTCCTCAATTTAGAGGAAGAAAAAGCATTTCCCTGGAAAAAAACCAACAAACTGTGCAAGACTTGGTTATTTCCTCATGCACGCACATGTAGTGAGTGCTCTGTGGGTATATAGGTGTGTGTGTATACATAGGTCAGGTAAAACAGGAAAGGGAATTGTCACAGAGACAACTGACTTGTTTGCTGTTAGTTCTGCTGTGCTCTGGCACTGTGCTTCTCCATTAAAGGACATTACTGCTGTCCTCCTGTTTAATTCACATAATGAAAACAGATGAGTTGTCAAGGCCTGGGTAGTGAGGCACCTCATCCCTTTCCATGTTGGAGGAGAAGGCAAGGTGGGCTATATCCCATCACCTTGTCAATCTACCTGGGGGGCACCTCAAGTGACAATAGCATAGCTTTTATAGACACAGGCAAGCAAATCCATCCTGCCCACCATCTCCATCACCCTCGCTCATGCAACACAAGGAATAGCTCAGCAAACATCTCCTGCATTCAACAGCAGTGGCAGAAACAACCCAAAGCCCCCATGGTGAGATTAACAACCGAGCACCACGAGATCTGTAGGGCAAAGAACATCTCCATCGGCAGCAATTTGTACAGCCCCTCACACCGTGTGGCTCTAATCACTGATCAGAGCCGCACCATCTCCAGCTTGACAGATATCCCATTCCTTTGTAATCCCCATGGGCTCCGGCTCCTGCCTGGAGAGCCCTACATGCGAGTGCTCATGCGTGACAGAGGGACAATGGCATTTGGTGAGTGCTGCTGACAGCTGAATACGCTAAGAGATCACCGGCTCACTGGCATCTTCCAGCCAACACAGTCATAAGCCTCCAGCATCCCTATAAGCGGCAGAGGAAAGAAGAGGCCACATCTCCTTTTGGAGAGCATCACCTGGGTGTTTGGTCCCTTCCCGACACCCGGAGCACGCACAGGAGAGCAGAGCAGGCTTTCCTCCATCCCAGATTTATGGCTGGAGAAGACCTCTCCCAGGAAGCCTGCGGGGTCTCTGGTTCTCATCTCCTCCTCCTCCTCCCTGCAGCTGCCGCATCGCTCAGCACCACAAGTCACATAAATCAGCGCTAACAGCAGGGAGATGAAAGCGCAAAGAGGCCGCCAGAGAAGTTATTGACACCGAAGGGCAAATCCTGCCCTGACTCGCACCCTGCAGCCTCCTGTTCATTAGGAGGGAAGGGGTGTACATCAAGGTGAATGTCGGCCCTCGGGACAGGTTCCATTGATAGCAGGTCCTATGGATGCGGGCACCAGATGGGAAGATGCTTCAGCCCTATCCACTTCCCACTGGCTGATAGTTGGTTTTAGCAGCTCCCCACTGTTTTATCAACTCGAATCCCATTTCCACCTCATAGATCCCAGGGATTTAAGTGCCAGCAGAGCTCAAGCAGGGCAGTGGTGCTTGCAGTGAGGCTGGTGAGTGTAAACCACAGACAGCCTCGAACTTTAGGAAGATGCTGATAAATCCCAAGTGCCTCATCTGAGACCAGTGAGGATGGGGAAGAGGAGGAGAAAAGTTGAGAGCAGAGCACTGAGTCCTTTAATTCAAAACTCTGATTTGATATAATTGATACTTATACCTTAAAATGTACTATCCTTGCCTTGTGGGTGAGAAGCCTGGCTTCCCCCATTAAAGGAGGTGTGTGTGTGGAGGGGGGAATGTTCTAAACCACCTTTTCAAAGCTGTGATCTGAAAAGGAAGAACCCACATACATTTGTATTTAGAACTCTGGGATTTTAAACACTGCCTCTGAGGCAAGGGTTGGGAGAGCAGGAGAGTCCCCAGGGATAAACTGACTCCCAGGGCTCCATGGCTCAGCTTTAGCTCACTGCAAATTGACAAGAAAACCAACAACCAACCAAGCAAAAACTGGCTTGGAATAACCCTGAGCCCCACATGGAGCTTCCCAAAGCTTCACTGGAGCATCCGCACTCAAGCTGCCACCCAAGGGAGCAGCAGCACTGGCATCACCAGCTACAGAGCACCGGCTTTGCCCCCTACACCAGACCTCCAGCTTCTCCCCTCTCTCATATCTTGCTGCTTTTCACATCACACTCAAGCTTTCCCAGGGCTGCTTCTCCACTGTAAGAGAGAACAGGAGGAATGTGGCACGCCAGGTTTGTTTGGATTAACTGAGGAGGGGGGATTACCATCAGCTCTCTAATGGGAAACTGGCACCGGAGTCAGCTCTTAGACTGGTACAAGGTTCTGCAAACACAAATTGGACACAGGAGGGGGAAGCCTCTGAATTCCCAAAGCAGTGAATTGCCGATATCCAGGAGGAGCAATTAGGAGGAATGCCAGGCCATAGCGAGGCTCTTCCAAAAATAACTAAGCCAAAAGTCCATGAACATCAGGAATTTCCAGCACCGAAACTACAGGCCCTGTGTTCCCTGACAAGCAGCAAGGAGCAAGCCCAGCAAAGCCTGCAGTGATGGTGGGACTCACTCCACTGACTTTGGTGGTCCTGGGAGCCAGCCCCAAGGAGCTGTTTATGTGGCCTGTGTCAGAGCCAAAGCCACCTTTTGCCCGATGCCCTCTTCCAAATATTTTCCTGCTGGTGAAAAGCAAAACAGGAGCGGGAAGGGATGAAAGGAGCTAAAGGCTCAGTTCAGTTTGCTGCTGTATCCCCTGACCCTATAAGCCAGACCTTTAGCATTCCAATAGGGAAACCAAGCGGAGATTGGTTAAATCCTCACCCACCAAGCCCCCCATAGAGGTGCACTGTGCTGACAACTGCTCTTCCTGCACTTGAACTGCTATTGAGCTAGTTTAAGGCTGCTGAGATAGCCCCTTGACTACCTCACAGCGACTGCAGTGGGTGAATACTCTTTTTACTCTTCCTGCTCTGCATAGCAGGGGATTCATAGGGAACAAAGATAAAGAAACAACCATAAAACTGCTTTTAAGACCTGCCAGGATGCGGCACAGAGCTGGAAAGCGTTCCCTATGCCTTAACCCCTTTTGGGTGCGAGACTGCAGCTCTACAGAGGTGGAGGAACACAAGCGGATGCTGCAGCTCCTCTTACAGACATGGGTGGCATCAGGCAGAACGACCACTGCAGGGGCTTCTTGCCTAGAGATGACTCCAGCAGAGGTTTTCCCCCTCAGACAGCTGTTCCTGCTGCCCACATCTGGCAGTGTTTGGGGAACATCCTCCATGATTCCCTGCCACAATTAAGACACCACACATTAAATCTTCACATTTGGTTATCATCAAGCCCAGCGCTTCTTGGGCCATTGCTGGGCTGAAACCCAGGACATGAAGTGCTCTGCTTGAAGATGCAGAGTCTGGTGTATGGAAACACTCACAAGGCTCAGTGCTTTCCCCTAAACAATCCCAGGAGGAGAGGCCAGCAATTGGACTGAGGGTTGCACACAATTCCCATATAAAGGGTACTCTTCCAGAGGTACAGTTTTAGCTGTCAAAGCAATAAACCATAATCTCATTAGCTTGGCCCCTTAGCAATGCAGAACACCCTCTATCTGATTGACCAAAGGAGGCAGGGCTTCAGGAAGTGAGCTATGCATTCTCATTAAAGCATGGGCAGGATTCTTTTCAGCCTTCTCCCGTTTCAACAAGACATTAGTATGTACAACGTGTGCTCTGGAACTAGATTGGTCTAATCCTCTTCTTTGTCTGCCTTTCAGAGCTGCAGCTTTTAAACCAGTGCTGCATCAGCCTGCTGAGGAAACACAAGGCTTGCTCACTGCAAGTAAGTTATAGGAGTCACAAGCTTTGGTTGTGTGCCACAGCACTGCCAGGAGCAAGTCCTGTGCTGAGCAAGGTCAGGAGAGCCTGGGATGGGTTTCCATCACCAGTGACAAAACAGGGCATTAGTGGAGAGAACAAATGTGAATTAGGGACATGTAAGCCCCTTCCCAAATCATGGTTATTTTTTAACTAAACATCTAACAAAAGTTCTCAGGTTTTTCCATTTTCAAAGTATCAACTTGTCCATGAAATTGCCCAAAAGTCTCACTATCAATAACTTCAACTTTCTACTTCAGAATAAAACAGTGGTAGTTACAATTTGACATTAATGCATATAAAACCACTCTTAAAACGATACCTATCTCAAGCCCTGGAGGGAAACCCCAAATCTCTGTGTTTTGAGGTCATATTTGAATTCAAATTATTCTCCTTTTCCTATGTAGAAAATCCTGGTGATCGACACAGGGTTTCCAACACTCAGCAATTAGTCTTTCATAAGGTGAAGAGCAAAGGAAAACCTGCTTTTAACAGCCCTATTTTTAACACCACCATGAAATAGATGTAATGACACACGATCAGCACAGTGAATCCCAAAGGATGTAAGATACTGAGGCAACGCTTGGAAGGCACAAAGAAAGAACTGGCATTTACCTGGAAAACCAGGATCTCTGTTACCAAGCACCCCTTTATCTCTGTTTACCTCTTCCTCTTCTTGGGACAGTTCCCCACTGCTCTATTCCTCCTGTTTTCCTCACTACTGCCAAGCCATGGGACTGCAGACCAGTGCCACCACTGAGTTACAGCCTAAGCTCAGCTGCAGCGAGCTGGCACATGTGAATTACCTCTCCATGGGGCAATAGCTCTGGTGGGATATTTAGCCTGGAGTAAGGCTGTATAAGTAAAACCTGAAGTTACAAAGGAACATGGCATCTGGCAGAGTCTGCTGCCCCATCCTCACACAAGGGAACAGGCCCTATGGGTTGGGTGCAGGCTCTAGGAGCCCTCCAGCCCCTCTGCATGGCCACCAATGAGCCCGATGGTCAGGGAGGGCAATGCAAAGCAGGCAAAGTCCCAAGCGCTGCCCTAGCTTCCAGCTGCAGAGACCTGCTGGCTTCCCCCTCCAATGCAGTTCCTATGCCATCTCCTGGGGCTCCAACACCACTCTTTGCTGCCAAAGGATGGCGGTAAGGAAGAACCGAGCCTTCAGATATCCTTGGACAAAGAGCTACAACAGGCACTTGGGGAATTGGCCAACAAGGGAGGTATTTGTCTCTCTAGAGCCCAACTTGCTCATTGCCAACAGAGGAGGGGTGAGCTGCTGAAAGGAATTCAGAACACTTCAAACACTGCCAAGCCCCAGGAATCTTCTGCCTTCAGGGAAATGTCCTGCTCCCACCTACACCATCCCACTGTCACTGTGATCCCATCTCACCAGGGTGCATTGCAGCATCAGGAGCAGGGCTTTCCAGCCCTCCTCTTCCCAGAAACACCATGGAGAAGAGCAGCTTCCATCCTTTAAAGGTTTTTTCCTCTCTTCTCCCCCACTTCATTCAAGCCTTTCCCCCAGGACCACAGCAGCTTTATGAAATGACAGCAAAATCAGAGCAGTGGAAAGGAGGCAAACCCCAGTGTAAACCCATCTCCCACATCCATACCAAGTTTTCCCAGTCTTATTTGGGATGGCTCCCAAAAAAACCCACTCAAATGGATATTTTACCTCATTTGCAAAGCTGAGGAATTCCAATCAAAGGATGGAGATGAGCACCACTGGTTATTGGAGAGCTAGAGGATTGCTGCACACCTTCAAGGTCCTTCACCCACTATTGCCTTCCCAGCACTCACTGGAGCTGATAGACAAGCCCAGGCAAAGAAGGGAGTTCTCAGTTCAGGTGCAACTCAACACAGATTGCACCAATTCAGCTAAATGAGGGGGCACAGCCTAAACCACAGCAACCTCTGCATCCATCAGCTCCAATGGTAGCTC
>JANHGB010048352.1:0-41290 GCA_026283785.1 Coracopsis vasa
AGGGGCCCAGAACTGAACACAGGATTTGAGGTGCAGCCTCACCAGTGCCCAGTACAGGGGGATGATCACTGCCCTGGTCCTGCTGGCCACACTATTGCTGACACAGGCCAGGATGCTCTTGGCCTTCTTGGCTGCCTGGGCACACACAAGCTGGCTCATGTTCAACTCTGTCAATCAGAACCCCCAGGTCCTTTTCCTCTGAGCAGCTTTTCAGCCACTCTTCCCCAAGCCTGGAGCATTGCATGGGGCTGTTGTAACCCAAGTGCAGGGCCCAGCACTGAGCCTTGTTGAACCGCATACAATTGGCCTTGGCCCATTGATCCAGCCTGTCCAGGTCCCTCTGTAGAGCCTTCCCAACATGAAGCAGATCAACATTCTCACCCAGCCTACTGTCATCTGCGAATTTGCTAATGACCCCCTCATCCAGATCATGGATAAAGATATTAAATAATACTGAGCCCTGGGGAACACCGCTTGTGACTGGCTGCCAACTGACTTTAACTCCATTCACCACAACTCTTTGGGCTTGGCCATCCAGCTAAATTTTTACCCAGTGAAGAGTACATCCATCCAAGCCATGAGCAGTTAGTTTCTCCAGGAGAATGCTGTGGGAAACTATGTCAAAATCTAGGTAGACAATATCCACAGCCTTTTCCTCATCCACCAAGCCCTCATCCACTATTCCCTCATCACATTGTCATAGAAGGAGATCAGGTTAGCCAAGCAGGACCTGCCTTTCATAAACCCATGCTGACTGGGCCTGATCATTTGGCTGTCGTTTATGTGGCACATGATGGCAATTCAAGTTGATCTGCTCCATAACCTTCCCTGGTACTGAGATCAGACCGACAGCCCTGTAATTCCCCATATCCTCCTTCCTGCCCTTCTTGTAGATGGGCATCACATTTGTTAACCTCCAGTCAGCTGGGACCTTCTTGGTTAGACAGGACTGCTGGTAAAAGATTGAAATTGGCTCAGTGAGCACTTCTGCCGGCCCCCCTCATTACCCTTGGTTGGATCCCATTCAGCCTCAGAGATTTGTGTGTGCCTAAGTGGTGTAGCGGGTCACTGACCATTTCCCTTTGGATTGTGGGGCATCATTCTGCTCTCCTTCCCTGTCTTCCAGGGGTGTACTCAGAGAACAACTGGCCTTCCTATTAAAGACTGAAGCAAAGAAAACACTAAGTACCTCAACCTTTTCCTCATCTTTTGTCACTGTGTTTCCCACTGCATCTCAAAAAGGACAGAGATTCACCTTAGCCCTCCTTTTGTTGCTAATGTCAACACCAGCCAAGAAGCTGAGTCTTGGCTCCACGTGATCGGCATGAGTCTCCACATGCTGATCATGTGGAGCCTCATTGCATATTTCTGCTCTACCCAGGGGCAAAAGTCACTTTCCATACCTTCTGGGCTACCAGCTGCTCAAGTCATCCGGTAACTGAAATTACTGGTACATTATCTTTTCCTTCATCAAGAGACTGTGGCAATCATATGTGTGATAGGTGATTGCTATGGGCTTCCTACATGTGCCTACCTGTTAGATGCAGCTGAGACAGTTAACACTGGAAAAGCAGAGCTGGGTGTCAAAATCTAAAAGTATTTAGGCCAGTCCTCCAAATGCACTTCACCGTGGCTGCTCTGCCACGCTGCGGATTTCAATCTGTGCCTGTGCTGCTGCAGGGCTTCAAATATCTAGAGGTACCAGGTCTTCTGCGATGCTCTTAACAGAGTTTTCCTGATTAAATCAGCTCCTGTCTCAACTCACAGGAACTGCATGTATTTTGGGAGATGTGGTCTGAACAGCCTATGCCGTGGGGGAGAATGGAAGCATGAGACTTTTGGCTAACCTTTTCCTAAGGCAATGGCTTCACCATTGGAGGACAGAGAAATATTTGTCAGGGAAGATCTTCAGCACAGCTAATCCTGCCTCCGAGCACAGTTCTGGACAAGGGTCTCTTGAGCGCTATGAAACTCTATAGTTTCAGGATTTCTGGATAGAAGTATTTTAACCTGGGACTGGTTTGGTTATGTTTTGTGGGTATTTGTTGTCCAGTCTTTTCGTTCAAAGGAAACTGATAAATTCAGTCTATCTTTGTAAGGAAATTAGCCACAAGAAAACTTAATTTTTTCTAACTGTGCTGTTTTATAAGAGAATAACAAATCTCATTGCAAGACCAGGGATCAAGTTTATCAGTTCCTCATGCCAGACACCTGATTTGGGCCTCTTAATGCTTAGGGTGTCATTTAAGGCTATAGATAAGCTGAACTAATCGCTTATGAGCCGCTCGAAGGGGAAATGTTACTCCTCCCTTACCTCGCTTGTCCCTGGCTACCCATTCCCTCCCATCTGGCTCTGTCTGAGCCAGCAGTGAGCCACCTCAGAGGGCTGAATTAGCACTGAATGCCTCTCTTCCTGAAACACAGTTGGTTTTCTCCCAGCTGAGCCGCTTGAACCAGCTCACCATGAGGTCAAAAGAAAGAAGAGCCAGCGGCCTGCAGACATGAGCAGCAGGGAGGATGGAGAGGGGGATGCAAATCCATGGGCTGCTGTAACATAAAATGGGGTGCTTCACCCCATGAATCTGTTCAAGAAACTGGGCCCTGACCGCTTGGCAAAATCTGCGTACAGAGGTCTCAGTCCTTCAGGGCATAAGGCAAGGCTGGGCTATCTCCCCTCGGCCTTGCTGAATTCCCATCCATTAATTCCTGGCTGTGGCACAAACTGTAGGGCAGAGGCAGTTTGGGGTTGAAAAAAGTGGTGTGTTTGTTCTCCTGTCAAGAGTGGCTTTTTTGTAACATGCAGCACGTTGGTCGTGAACTCCATAGCCTAAGGTAAAAGAATTTACAAGCACCATTGATGGAACTTCTTTTATAAAAACAGAGTATCTCTGGATTTTTCATTTTCTCTTCTTTTTTTCCTTGGGGGGTGGGAGAGGAACAGTAGAAGGAATTTAAATCTAAAGCAGTAGCAATTGTGAAGTTTAGCACACAAAAATGTTCCAAAAGTTAAGATTTCTCCTGCAAGGGTAAATTGGCTGTGTGACGCACAGGGAGCATTTGCTGTTATTTCCTTGGGTTTTGATGGACAGGTATGGTTTTGGGTAGATTTGTCATTCCCAACAGTCTTGCTAGAGGGATGTGTGTGAGCAATCATGTTGCAATGAAAACGAAAGGCCAGTATGCTTATAGTATGTGTATACAACACACACCTCTCCGCCAAGCCTCCTAGTAAAACAGGGTTTCATGCAATTCTCCTAGATGTGCCTAGATAATGCAAGCCAGTATTTTTATACCACGCTTATTCTAGGGAGGGGGAGTGCTCAGTGGCAGCAGGCCCCAATTCTGTTGGACTCAAAGCCGCAGCTCCCAGCTCCTTCTATTGTTCCCCTTGTCAGTGGCAAACTTTGGGACCCCAACTTAGAAAGGAGAAGAAAAGCACCCAGCTGAAAGCTCCTGCTCGGAGGGGGGAGGATGGGGAGCAGAGGGCTTTGAGTCGCCAAGCGGAGTTTATCTCTGCTTTTTCTCTTTTTTTTCTTGTTCTTCTGGTTCAGTGTAGCATGAAGCGGGACGAAGGGAGGAGATGGAAAGCGGTGGAGGGGTGCGGGGATCATGGAGGCATCCTGCCCGTGCACCACTGCCGCCTGCTCCGGAAGGGCCTTATCTCATGAGCCCCGGATCAATTTGACTAATCTATTTTATCTCGCCATCTAATCTATCTGTTTCTGCTGAGCTATCCATCTGCCTCGTGGTATCGATCCCAACAGTTTCGTAATTGTATTTATAAAATGCCCTTTCACCCTCCTGGGAACAAGGGTTTTGTGTAAAGGCAGATGGGGGGGCAAGGGGTGGAAATCGCACACTCCACTGCTCCTGATGGCAAAGCCCCCGGCACCTGCTCCAAGGCCTCCATCCCTCCATTCCTTCCTCCTCATGCAGCCCTTCCTCATCTCCTTGGCTCTAGAGCACTGAAGATGAACAGGTACACAGGCCAGGGGAGTACACGGAAGTGTTGCAATGGCAGAGGGATGACTGCCAGGAGCAAAGCCATCTGCAGAAAATGGAGCGGTGTCCACCTCCAGCCTGTTGCAGAAGAGCTTGTTCCAAGCTGAAATACATCTGTTTCCAACAGTTAGCTAGAGCAGGCTGAGACTGCTAGATCATCTGAGGGGAAAAAAGGAGTGAAGGAAGAAAGCAGGGTGTTTGTGATTTGGAAGGATTTTACCCACACATGAAATCAGATTTAATCCAGAGATGAGCAATGACAACTTCCAAGTGTAAACAGATCCTTAAAGATGCACATGAACATCCTCTGGTTAAATATCTGCACGGCAACGGAGCCTCCTCCTGTCTGTGGGAACCGGATGCCACATGAAGTCCTCAGCAGTTTGCCTTGCTCGTTTCTGTTTGTCCCTATGTAGGCAGGAACCTGTTCTTTGCACGGGGCTGGGCATTTTCTCAGCTGCATCTTATTCAGAAATGAAGACTTAAATAAGTCCTAAATTCTCCTGCTTTGGCCTCCACACTTTAATCATAGAAAACACCATATACCAGCAAAGTTTCCTGCATGATGGATGTGTGTGTGTGTGTGTTTCCATCTCTATGTTTTCTCCTCATTTTCCATCTCTGGAGTGTATCACATCTCACCTCTGAGACATGCTGGGAGACTAAAGGACACTGGGGTCACACTGGTCTCTGTTTACAGGCTTCCTTCCAACTTCTTCATAAGGAGGAAGTTATTTCTGATTAGCCTCATTTTTTTATATCAGTATAGTGCTTTTATTGTATATTTATTGCACATGAATAATTGGCTAAAGAGTGAAGACCTATCTTCCACTCAGTGCTATTTCCCTGTGAAAAGCACAGTAACTTCTGAATTGCACATTGGGTAGATGTCAGGATTGCAGGGAACACTGTAGGCATTGGCAGGCACCTGAACCCAAATTCCCAGTTCCCAGTTCAGAGCACTGGGAAGGGTTGGTTCACAGGGATGCAAGATCACCAGGCTGCTTTGTGCAGAAAAGCATGTTTGCCACCCTCTGCAGCTGCTTGCTTACTAGCAGAGATTTAATTTGCTGTGTTAGGAGCTCATGCCTTTGAATCTAGGCTGCAGACAGGCAGTGTCTATATGAGACTGCTGATCAGTGTAACTGCTAGCTTGGGATCTGAAATACCTTAGTTATTGCAGCAAGGGATCCTGAGCAAACTAAAAACACTTTAATTGACCATAACACTTGAAAGCCCCTTTTAAATGCTGGCAAATCCCTTTGCTCATGGAAAAATCATACACCTGTTAACTAACCTGTTACCCCTTGTCACCCCCTTCTCAGCAGAGCCACAGAAGCTGGCAGCCCATGCAAAGCCAGACCTCTTGGCTACAGGCAGGGAGGCTGGTGCTAAAGGGGTATCTCCAGCCCCATAGATGAGGGTCACATCTCTGCATCTTTCTATGACTTGATCCATCCTCAGTTAATCTCCCTTTCATTAGCAAGGGTGAAAGTAAGATTACATTTAAAAACATTACTAAAATGTGCTAGTTGTCTAAAGCTGGCATTTATAATGCAATTTCATAGAGTTTTATATTGACAGTGCGACACTTTAAAAGGCCCGTTCTGATTAACAGGGCTCAGAATTCCTCCCCTGGATCTCCTGGTTATGTTTTAAGAGAGAGAATAAAATGCTATGGATCTTAAAACCACTGAAATCATAAATCGCCAGTATTATCAGTGGCCTTGCTGTTCTGAAAAAGTGGAGGGTGAGATCAGAGACCCCGGTCAGCTCCCCCTGCTGACTCAGCAGAGACTGATGGCTGCTCCTCTGCGGAGGGGGTACAGCCGACGGGATGGGACTGTGGCCAAATTACACTTTGGCTGTTCCTGCTTTTGTCTGAGCCTCAGGGACAATGTCAGTGCCAGGCCCCTGCCTGAGCTGTGTCCCACGCACCCACACTCGCAGCAGCTTTGCTTTCTCCAGGAAGTTCAGCAACCTCCATGAGGTGGGAATTTGCATTCCTGCACCCATGGACAGCTGTGCTTTTTACTCTTTTTTGGTTCTTACTATCTCTGTATGTGAAAACACATTGCATGTGCTGTATTTTCACCAAAGACCTCCCCTTGCCCCGTGTTCTGGCGTTTCACCTACAAACAGCAACATGAGACCCTCAGGACGTCTGAATGAAGCTCAATCTCTCCGAACAGCAGTGGAACGGTGAAACAACAGATTTATTGGCCAAGTGGAAGAGCAGATGCAGGCAAAAAAACTCATTATGTGGGCTGTGCAAAGGAGCTGGTGACATGGATGCTGGCCTCTTGTCAGAGCTTCTTCTGTGAGTGTGACATGAATCACGTCCATGCAGACGCACCTTGGTAAAGGTGGTTATTTCTGATTTTGTTAGTTAAAGGTAGGTGGCACTGCTTTATCCAAATCACACTTATCTGTGCCACACATAGTAAAAACTGGCAGGAACAGTGTAAGTCCTCTGACTGTCGTGGCCACGTATTTATCTGGAACTTTAATTGCAGACTTTTCTGTTTTGCCTGAAGTTGATTTTACTAGTTTGGTTCACTTGACCATCCCATGTTCCTTAGGGACCAGCAGCATATCATCACAATCACTCTGGCTCACCTGGAGGAAAGCTTTGGGAGCAGAGCGCTGAAAAACATAAAACAGCGTCTGCTCTTTTACTCAGGCAATAAATCTATTGCTTTATTATTGCTGTTGGGGAACTTGGAGCCAAGTTCTTTGCTAGCAAAACATTGACTTCTGTGGAGTTCGGCCAGCAGAGGGTTTAGTTTCCTGGTTTTGTTCCAATTGGAAGAGTGTGCTCAGGCCAGTTGTTGTTGATGTTTTGCTTTTTAGTGGTTTTAATTTAAAATAATTATGTGTTGTGGGTTGGAATTTTTTTTTTGTAATTTCTTCTTCTTACATCACGTTATTTGTAGCAGTCAGAAATTAAAAAATAAAAAGACGCTATTGCTACATATTCTCTCCTTTGTTCAGGAGTTGTGAAACTCGAGATCTCCTCCAAAGGCAAGGGCTGAACACGGCTTGGTGTGACATGCTGCCCAGGTAAGCAGCAGCAGTGCCAGTGGGTGCCTTCAGCCCAGACATCTGGGGATGGGTCTGCAGCTGGTTCTTGCAGGAGACTCTGGGCGTTCAGCTGGGTTTTCTAATAACACAGCAGCTCCCCAGTAACCCTCGTCTCAGCCCCTCAAAGAGCAGCAGAAATGCAACTTACAACTTGTCAAGGCAAGTCCCATACCTCGGGTATCTGGCATTAAGACACTAAGTTGTTCTCCCCGAAGGCTGTTATTAACTCGTTCTTTGTACCAGGTTTAGCACCAGAGGGCTCTGGCTCTGTTGGGGCCTGTAGCTATTCCTGCAGTATAAATGTTATTTATACAGTGCAATTAAGCTGAGTTTTAACGTAACCTGTTGCCAGCACTGGGGTATGTACCAAAGTGAAAGGATGTCTTGTGAGACACATGGGAGAACCAAAAGCACAAAGCCTTAAACACCTGTTAAACAAAGAGACAGCTTTTTAGGAGAGGTGAAGCAGTCCAAATAGCAAATAAGCTCATATCAAGAAGTAGCGCTCCCTTTAGCAAACTAAGTAAACATAGGTGGAAGCCAGAAACAGGACTGTGGCCATCTTGTCTTGTGCGCTCCCAGCTGGTGGCAGTGATGCAGGCTCCCCACTTCCTTATGCTTGCATAATGAACTTAGAGAGAAGCACTCACTGTGTCTTAGCACACCAAAATCAACATAGTAACACTCTGTAAATGCATGTCAGAGAAAGACCAAAGCAAACACATGTACGCATCACACCCTGCTGTTTGTACAGTTCTTCTGTTGTACTCAGGATGGATTTTCCTGGGGCTTTCCTCATTCCCCTCCAACCCAGAGAAAGGACTCAAAGGAGCAGGCTTTTCTCTTACAGAGGCCCTGAACACCAGCTAAACTGCTGGGCTTCTGCATCTTCTCATCCTTTGAAACCAGCGCACAGTTGGAGTCCCATGATGCAGGCCACGTGAAATTTTGGACTATGTTTTCACTGGTGCAGCATCGATTTTACTAGGATCAATATAAATATTACTTTAGCTTTCAACTGCTAATTATATCAACATAAACTTAATTTATAGTGATGATCACAGTCCTAATGCTGTGCTGCTGCCAACCCTCACAACTGACGCTTTGAGACATCATGTAAACCCAGCCATTAGCAATCAAGTAAATGCCCCCATTACACACCACTGATACTGGCTAAAGAACTTTTTAATTGACTTCTTGCAATTTATGACAGATGGTGCAGACTGTGTGCTTAAAATCAGGGTGCCTTGTCGTGTTTTCTATCTGCTGTTGTTTAGATGGATGCTGATCTTATATAATAATAGATGTAACAGTACATGCTTGAAATTGAAAAGACTGAGGTTGTTTCACTTGGAAAGAAGATAAACAAGAGAGCTCAAGATAAAAGTCTATGAAAGAATGAACAGTGTAGAAATAGTTGAATGAGAGCATCTCTTCCCCATCTGCTAAAATAAAAATGCTGAAATAGTCACTGAAATCAAAAGGTGGTAAATTCAAAAGTAGTAAAAGGGGGTTTCCCCATAACCAGAATGTGAAAACTTGGTTACCAGAGAAAATCACTAAGGCCAAGAACTCAGCATTCAGATATGGATCGCACATTTATATGCAAAAGACTGTCAAGAGAGGTTATACTTAAAGCTAATGCTTCTAGGAAGGAATATAAAGCTTTAGGGTCTCATGGCTTAAACTGCTCTCTAACAACCCAGAATTAGGATAACATCTTCACAGAGGTTGGATTAGACAGTAAGGGTTTCCTTCTCCCTTCCCACTGATGCATCTAGTAAAAGCCATAAGAAGAATTAAACAAACAAACAAACAAAAACCAACCAAACAAATGAAACACCAGCAAATGGCTTTTAGTCCTGAAAGTTTCTTGGTTTGAGATAAGGTACTGGAATTTTAGATGCTCCATTGTTGAAAGAAAGCTAAGAAAAGCTTATTATATGGGGGATTTCCACTTGCCTCTGTCTGCAAACAAACTCCCAGAGGTATCAATGAAATAGGCTTCTTGAGTTGCACAGAGAATATGGCAGTAAGCCAGAAGGCAAATCACTATAACAAACTCAGGGTTTGAAGGTTGGGAGGGACAGTAAAATAGCATCTAGGCTAGGGTTAGAGGCAGCACTGAGGAGTGGGTAAAGGAGGAAGAAAATCGCACTGGATGAGACAAACAGCAGGATTTGTGGGGTTTTATTTCCCAAATAAATCACAGTGACAGAGTTTCACACCTTTGAGCAGCACTTGAAAAACAAAGTGCCTGCATAGTCATGCACCAAACTGATGGATCTTCAGGAGAGGTTTTTTTAGTAGTAGGTATTTATATGCCTATAGACACATATGTGTGTATGTGTTGCTTATCTAGAAAATATGTATGTTTATATATACATAAATATCTATATTACTTTTGTGTACTGTTTATATGTCATCACTCATATGAAGCACAGTCATCACACCAAAAGGTAACAAACTCTGCCTAGACCAGAGGTTTAAAAGGGTGCTTAAATACATTTTTTGAAAGCACACTGTGTCCTAACCAAGACATATCCATAGCTGTCAATATGACACATTTTTCGAACAACAAATCTCCAAATAAGCCAGTGGGCTTAAGGTCAACAGGTTCTGGAAACCGCAGGTGACATTTCTAAATACCGTGTAACTCTAAAGTACTGGAGCAGAGGAGGTAGCATCTTCCTGTGAGATGAGCACAGGGGAAGGACTCTGCCTCCACCAGGGATCACCTGCAAAGAACTCATCTTTCCCTTTTATAAAGGGATGTTATAAAATGTACCTTTAAAAAAGAAGCAATGAATATGAAAGCATTCTTGCTAAGGAGCCCTCTCAGATTAGCATAAATCTTGATTCCCTGCTAAGATTTATTTCACCAGCTTATAGGGTGTTTATTGATCTATATTTAGTTTTGTAGAGGACTCTGCTAACCATGGTTTCATCTGCAGCTGAAGATTTAGATGAATTGATTAGAAATGTATCCGGATGAAGCTGTTTGTTTTGCATGGTTTTGTCTGCATCCCTGTCACACAAAGTAATCTGTGTGCTAAATGGCAGCTAGATCTCGAGATGATTCTGTTTTGGCAGATTTTCAAAGAGGTTTCTGTGTTTTGCCTACCTGATTTGCCGTCTGCTGAATCTGATGACATTTGTTAGCGTGCAGCTAGGGGAATCTAAAAAAGTGCAGATTACAAGTATGTGTGCTGTTCTCAAGTGGTTGTGTGTGTGCACGTGCTGCAGATACAAGCTGAATCCCACCAGCAGTGCTCGTCCGAGTCTTGCTGACTGGGATATTCATGTACATAAGCACATGGCTAGCTTTTAACGTATGATTTACTCCCAATTTAATGTTACTTGCACTGGCATTCAGCTAGTATTCTGTGCTTGGTTTTAGAGCTGAAGACTGCTGCCTTGGATAGGGCAGACTCACAAACGCAGTCATTTTCTGCATAGCAGGATGAACTCTATGTTTCAATTATCCATTTTCCAGGTTCTGTCACCTGTTGGTTTTAGGTCTAAATACCCTTTCCTGGCAAAAAAAAGTTCAAACAAGAAGGAAGTAATCATCATAACGAATCATAGTAAGCAACGTTGGGATTTTAACTCCTTCTGAGTAAGTTCAGCAGTGTTCAACAGCCCATTTAATGGCCTGAGACATTTGCCATTATAGTGAATTTCCTGTTCTGCAGACATAAATCTCCGCTTGCGTGCAAAGCGACAAGGTTAAATAGCTCTTCAGATCATTTTGCACTAAGCATACTCTGGCATGGGAATTAGAAATATCATGCACGCAAAGACTAAGACAATAGTGTGGAGAAGAAAACATTGTTCCTAAGTCAGATCACAGATATCTTAGCCCTTTCTAGCACCTGGCCTACAAACCCACACTTTTGTACAACTTACGGCTTTTCCCTTGCAAATAGCAGTGGTAGACATATTTTGATAAGCTTGAAAGGGATCCAGCACTCAACTTTTCATCATCTTTGTGCCCACTGATCAGTCTAATGACCTTCCTAAAAAGCTAAAGCTATATAATTGTGTTGCATCCCCTAGTTGTGCCTAGCCATTGGATAAAAAAGTATAATGGACATAAATGTCCCTCCTGCTAAGCAGCCACTTCAGAGTAATTTGGGCTACAGATTTTCTCTGTGCAACTGAATGATTAAATTATGAGTGAGACATTCAGCTGCAAAAAGAGTGGCACCCTCAAGGCTTTAGGCTGATATATTCACTATAGAAACATGAAGAGAGAAAAATATTTGTTTCATTAAAATTAAGACTGTTTTTCACCATGACATAACCTTAAAATGGAGAAATTCACTCGTTAAAATGGAACAATTTAAGAACAGTTAGTTCCACAGCATGATGCACCCCACAATATTATGCCAAATTATAGGTTAAGAAATATTGCAATTGAAATGGCTTAAAAAGCTTTAGCATAAAGATTAATTCCTGACTTTCCTTGTCTTCATTCAGAAGCTCTGAAAGGTTACAGCTGAGTCAAACAAAGCCCTTAGATGCCGAATAATACAGATGAAATACAATAGCTAAAATAGTGTGACAAGAAGCCAGTCCCAAAACTGGCTTCTTCTTTTCTTTCTTTTTTTTTGTTTTCTTTTTTAAATAACCTACAAAAATCAAATTGAACTGCAATTGAATTGATCTGGGAGTTAAAAAGATAAATTTGGAAGTGTCCAGTGGACCTGCAGCCCAGTGTCAAAAGAGAAGTATTTCTAATATACATAAGGAAACACTGAAAGTAGAATCTATAAATTGCAAAGCCTTTCTCTCATCATCCAATAGTGATCCTCATGCACTGAATCTGGAGGAACAGAGTAGGTTCTCATACGGCTTTCAGGGGAACATGCACAGCACTGTTCTGGTATTAAATGGACTGTCCCACAATTTAACTGATTCATAAGGAATTTTCATGGGAGAGGGTCTGAAAGCTGTGGGATGATAAGCAGTAAAGGACGTTGAGAGAGGCGTTCACTGGGGTCACTCACACAGCCTCACCAGACTGGTGAGTTCGTGAGACAGAGGTCAGCTTAGGTTGACTGCTCCTCCATCTCTCCTGCTGTTTTCACTGACCTGAAGTTCCTCCTAGCAATAAAGAGACCGAAAGCCTGGAAACAAGCTGGAGGTCGTTAGCACCATGTGATCTGTCAGCTCTTCAGACCCCATCAGTGAATGGCCTGCAGACCATGACTTGGGACTTGCAAGAGAACCAAAGGGAAAGGAAGCTGAAGATTTGTTTATGTAAAACACTTGCACCACTTTCAAGAAATCAGTCTAACATGGATCTAGTTAAACCAGTACAAACATCTTAATTAGATGCACATAAACCAATTTAAACTTTTGCTTAAATCAGTTTACAGTGATTTATCAATGCTAGCTAAAAAGAGCACATGTAAGGATTACACTGGTTTAAATGTCTACATTAGAGGTATGCACCGATTTAATTAGATTGATTTCAAATAGATTTGATTATGTAAATGCAACTTTCTGTAATTTCATTGACTTATTGATATGGTAGTTAATTGAGCAGGAAAAGTATGTGGGAAGGAAAGAAGGAAGGAAGGAAGGAGGGAAGGAAGAAAAAAAAGAAGGAAGGAGGGAAGGAAGAAAAGAAGGAAGGAAAGAAGCAAGGAATAGGAAAGGAGAGAGGGAGGAAAGAAGGAATAGGGAGGGAGGAAGGAAGGACTCAGAGTAAAAAAGGGTTAATTTATAATTTATTCCATTTATTCTGTTTATAGATATTTGTTAAAAAATACTATTTTGATGTTCGTCCTCTTTTTTTTTTGCAACCTAGTGAAATTATTTTCATGCCAATTAGACACATTATACCAATATTAAGGGCAGGCTTTGTGTCTTTATGTCAAGGCATCTAATTTGAGATGGCTATCACAATGTAAATTCCTAGAGGTGGCAACTATAAGTAGCGAAAGTCAGTCTGAGTGAAATCAAAAGGCTGTCACTGCCCTAAGAAGCTCAAAGTGTGAGTACAAGATGAGGCAGATACAGCCAGATGGTAGAGCCCACACAAACCTTTGTATGGTATTGGTCATCATGGTAAGCAGAGATCTCAACTGCAGTCTAACAGTTACTGGGGTTTGTATAAACGTGATAAGCGAGAGGTTTAAAGATTAGAAGGGGCCTAATGAGGTGTCAGTGTGGAGACTTTTTTACTGGAGAAGTTGCTCCTGGAAAGAGTGCTGGCTTGGAAATTCATTTTGATACTGAGCATGAGACATTAGTATGAGGATGGTCAGCTTGGACATCCAAGACAGGCAGCCCATGTTCAGTGCAATTTGGAAATGGAAAATAGTGAAGGAAAAAGGGATGGGGTCAAAATAATAGGCAAGGATCACTGGATCTCTAGAAACATCCTGGGTGAATAAGAGTGAGAAGGCCAGATAAAAGAATGTTGCAGTGATGTAAGTGTAGGAGAATGAGAATTCTAGCAGCATGGCGTGACACAGAGATAACATTCAAAGACAAGGTATGTGGCTCTGCCAGAGGCAGGAAACAAGACTAGAAAGGGAGATGTAAGCTGAAGGCGATGCCCAGATAGCAGTATATACAGGTCTGAGCAGAGGCAAACATGGCAATAACCTGAGTGAATCAGAAGAGGCTATCAGAGTAGATGAGGAACTCTTTTTTGTTGTTGTTGTTGAGTTTGAAATGATAGCAGAGAGGTGTAAGAGGCAGGGTGGCTATGGTTTTGAGGTTAGCGCACTGGGACATTAGATACTGAGCTGTGAATTGCCCTCAATCATGTGATTTATGGATGGCTTATGGGTCAAGGAAGTTCAAGATGGAGCAGCACCCTGACCTTTGGACACAATGAGGTAGTCAGAAATGCTGACAAGAAAGGTTTGTGTTGAGTGCAAGGCAGAAGAGTGTCCAAGATACAATGGGGGGAGTTGGAGAGGAGAGAGAAGGAGAAGAGAGGCACCCTACTTGAAAAAGCAAGTGCAGTCAAAAGTCAAGGTGCTTCTTGAGGTGGGGTTAGTGGACATCTTTCTGCAGGGAAGGAGCCAGAAACAGTGAAAAGAGGGTAGATGAGGTGGATAGAGGGGCTAGAAGGGAGGATGAAACACTCCTGCATTTTAGAAGGACAAGAGGTTGCAGAGGAGGAAGCAGAAGGGAAGGTCAGATGGTTGAAAAGCTGCTCTGTTTTCACCACTTTGCTCCAGGGAGGCTGGAGTGAGATGCTGAATGGCAAGCAGGAGGAAGGACGATTTGAGAGGTGGGTCAAGAAGTGAGGTGAAGCAGCAGCTGGCACTACACACCATCCAGTCAAGCTAAACTAGTGGAGTGATATAGCTGGGAAAATCACTAACAACAGATGGGAGGGTGTGTGGGTTCCTTTGAGGAGGGATGTGCCAGAGTCACCTTGAAGAAAGGGGGCAATGGCAAGGGGATGAGCAGTCATTGGGAGAGGCAGGCAGCCATGGGATAGGGGGGTGTTAGTTCTGGACTTGACACAAATGGGTAGACAGGCATGGATAGATACTGTGAATTTACAGTGGCATAAGTGAAGGAGGAGAAAGTCTGGATAGAAGCACACAGGAGGTTTGTGGGAACAGCTGGTGGGTCAGGGCGAGAGGGGGCTCTGCCAAAATGAGGACTGGCACATGGGCATGGCTGCAAGAAAAGCAGTCGCAGATTTGATGTTGATGTGTATGTCCATGCACCTCTCCTCTCCCCGGCCTGCATGGAGATGCTAATCCATGTGATGAAATTATTTCAGATTTCCTTGATTTGGAGGCAGTTTCCTCTTCCTCAGCAGCACTGTGCAGTCAGGAGAGCTGTCATACTCTGCAGGCAGGGAGCTCCAGGATCAAAGCTTGCAAGGGTCCTTTGTAATTAGTATCACTTTATGGTTAGGGGGTCTGTCTCCACATCTCTAGCTTTAGCCAGTTGTAAATAAACACCTTGGAAACCTGAATTAGGTGTAAACATGATTATTGTGTGAAACAAAAGGTCTGAGAGGTGTGAACTGCTTTATATGCTCCCTGGAGTGGTTAAGCCTGATGCTTAAAATGGCAATTTAAAAGTCAGCCTTGGTATTGGTCAAAGCTGATCTTCTTAGCTTATTCTTAGAGCATGTATCCCATAGTTTCACACTGCCATCCCAGGAGATAAAGCCCCATATTTAATGCCTCTCGCCCCACTATCACAACCTTCATCTTCTTCCCAACCACTCCTGCATGTATGCGTATGGTGTGCTGAAAACAGGGTGTCCTAAGAGACCGGTACCAAGCAGAGGGACAGGAGGTGCACTGAACCAGTTTCACAGGCAAAGGCCAATTGCGATCAGGGCTGCGTGGGGACCCAAGGTCCCTCCAGGGATCCACAGGAGATGCACAGGGTGACCCTGGCTGCAGCTGCCTCCCCACACTGGGGTTGGGGCTGGACCCGTGGCGGGGGATGTGTCAGAGCAGTGTCTCTTGCTGCAGAGCCACGGGCGGTGGCTTGTTTGTTTTCAGTGGGAGTTCCGTTTTCCGCCTTTGCTCCTCTTTCCTCCTTGTGTTTAGATGCTGTTTTCCAAATGTGCCTCTGCCCAGGCTATATTTAGGGCTTGTTTCCTAATTTGGCACCACTCAGTCTCTCTCGGATAGATCTTCCTGCGGTTTTTTATTTTTATTTTAAGAACGTGATACCTTTAAATGTGTAAATATCCGGCCTAATTGGAATGCCTAAACAGTCACTTCCCAAACTGCCAACATGTTAAAATCCGTTGATGTGTGCAGTCCCGATGTTACCATGGCGACCGCCTCCATCGCCAGGGAGACATGCCAGATCCCCTTCAGCTTGTGGAGGGCATCCCTCAGCCCCAAACTTTAGGGAGCATGTTTATTTCCAGCTCCTGAGGCCCAGCTTGCTGGGCTATAGCTGTGTCCTGCCAGTGAACGAGAAGGGGAGGGAGCTCTGGCTTGCTTCCAGGCTGGGAAGGATGCTCAAACTCCGTGGTCCCGCTGCAATGGTGGTTTAATCTGAGCAGCCCAAGGGTGAAATCACCATATATTGCCCTGGCTGGGGCACAAGCAGGAGTCTTATGGGTTAATGAGATACATCTGTATTTCTGTCACAAATGGATGGGAACCACATCAAGAAAGTGAGAAGGTCCATATCTGTTTGTTAGTGGTTGCTGAACTGTGTCCCTATGGCACTGTGCCATAGGGACAGTCTCTAATTGCTGCCCAGGAGGTGCTGTGCCTGTTACCACCATTACTGTTTGGGGGGCTGCAGAGGTTTGCAGGGTACACTTCACCATGGCTGGTACACCTCCAGTATGAAGGGATGATCCTCTGAAAAACTTGAGTACACTGTGGTGTACTAAGCTGTTAGTAAATACCACTTTATAACAAATGTCAATCACCTTTTTATCCTTCAGTTTGTTCTCTGAGGCAGCTTCTAGAGCAATTTCCCCAAGTCTTTTTTAGTTTGCCCCACAAACTATAGTTATATCGTACAATAAGTGTGTACATGTGAAGTTTGTATCTTTTTCCTTTTGTGGTAAAGCATTATGTGAGGAAGATTATGCTTGCAGCTCCTTTTCACATCCTTTTGTCCTTTAGTCTCAGGGTTTCTACCCCCAAAGGGTCCACAACTCTACTGCAAGAAAACATGTGGAAGGGGGCTCAAGCACGTGCTGAGAGATTCCTGGACTGAGGTTTCCATCGAAAACACAGGGATGGACTCAGCCACAGCTTCCTGGGTATGGGAATTTGTTTTCATTTTACATTTGAATGAAATCCAAGACAAGCAATGTGGCTGTGCAGAAAGGTTTGCCTTTTGTCTTGCTGCTTCTGTGAAAATTGCCTGGGCTTTCCATAGAGAGTGAACAGATTTTATGATTACAGTGTCACCATCAGACAAAATGTATGAGAACTTTGTGCTTTAATAGCTTTGGTACTCCCACCATCTCTGACAATTGCAATCCATGTAATCATTAGGTTTATTCATATTTATTTGTTTATTGATATGTGTATGCGTATATGGCCCCTCATTTTCACAGCTGGACAGATACAGTACCAGTCATCATGAAAGTATGCTCCAGCATACCAAGCTCAGGTCAAACTCTTTCGGGCAGAGCTGTGCTTGTGCACATCTACCACATACGTGTAAAGCTCTGTCACAGGCTGATGTGCAAGCACACGACAGGCAATGATGTTCTGTGTGATCTTGGGTGACCCGAGGCTCAGCCCTGCCTCTTGGGTTTCTTCTCCCACCTCCTTGGGCTCTGAGTTCCGAGGCAGAAGCTCCTCTTCTAAGCAGGCAGAATGCTCTGCACAGAGGTGTTTCAGTACCACAAGTGAAAACTATTGCAGTGGAGAAGGAACATCTGCAAGCCTAGTCAGAAAGAATGCTGCCTTTTTCCTCTGAAAAAATCCCAAACACAACATCAAAGGATTTTAACAGTGTTTAAATAATGCTTTTTTAAATGCATAGATGCTTGTTTTCTCACTCATTTGTAACAAAACCTATTACATGTACGACAGTGCAATCCATCATAAACACAATGAAACAAGTAAGGTGGGAGGAGGAACTCATGACATGTTTTTAATAGACATTTCTTTCCTTCCCCCTCCAAACTGAAGGTATTTGTTATGACTTTTACTTAAAATGGAGAAAGGGGAGAGGGGAATGTTCAGAATTCACTGGAGAAGAAGGAAGATTTGTTTTGTTTTATTTTATTTTAGTAGCTCCAGGCTGCCTTTCAGTAACTGGGTATTACAGTCCTGCTGCATCTCTAATTAATAAGATCAACTGCCCCTGAATTTTCTTTTACAAACTAATTTAGATATGTCAAGGCTGCAATTATTTTGAGAAAGATCTGACTCTTTGCTTATTCATCTTTCCTCCTACTCCCTGAGAAAATAAAACTGTCAGATTTAATGCCCTTTGAAGTCTGTTTTAGGTACTTGATTGAAAATTAAATACTGCCTGCTGCTGTTAAAGTGGTCAAGGTTCCTGTTCTTTCTTTTTTCGCCCTTACCCCCACCCTGTAATTTCCAAAGCATAATGAACCCTGAGATTTGGCTTATTTCCAAATACAAGCTAGCATTGCTGTGGTCAGCAGGACCCATGCCACAGACTGTGATGGACACTGCGGGTGAGACGGCGGCACCATTGGGTCAATGGCAAAGCACCCAGCTCGGCTGCACCCGGGGTGGGAAGGGTCTGACCCTGTGAGGTTCCAAGTGTCCTTCAGCCTCTGCTGACTTCTCAACCTCATGCAATCAAGCTCTCCCTTAGCCCTAGACAGCCTTTAGGTTTATGTGGAACGGCTCTGAAAACTCATAAAGATCAAACCGTTTATTGGTGCGAGTGCTTCAGTTTTATGCGGCAGTGTTTGTGGAGCCTGGGCAGTGAGGGGGTGCTGGTTGTCAGCCCAAGCTTGTGTTATAAAAGTTATTGCATGTCAGGTGCCTCCCAAAATCCTACTCCAATAATCCCTGCTTGTTGGGAGCCTCCAGAAAGAAAGAAATGAGAGTGGAGAGAGGAGAAGATAGAGGAAAGAGGAGAGGGAGGGAGAATTTGGGCTCCCATCTTTCATCTTCTGGCTGAGGCTATGTAGCTGGAATAGTCCCTCAGGATGCTGACACAATAGACCTGACCTAGGCTACATTGTTTGTGCCTTGTAGGGGTGAAGTGACAAGGCAGGGCAGCAGTTCCCTAACCTGCACAAGGGATGGGATCAGCTAGGAGAGAGGAAAGCTACACATGCCTGGGTTTTACAGCTCGTCGTTCGTACAGAACAAGCCTAGCCCCTTTGAATGAGGAAAAGCTGCCCGGTTGTGGTTTTGTTTTGCTCAGGCTGGGTTTCCTATTCAGGCAGCTGACTAGACAGTGCCCTGCGTGCCACTGGGGCCAAAATGTTTGCCCCTTTCCTCCCAGTCCCTCTCCTTCCTTCCCAAATTCAAGTGGGATCAGCAAAAATCCTGGTAGGAGGGACCGCAGGAGGCAGGTGATTCTCTGACAGCCCATCAAGCATCCTCCGCCCTAATCCCTGCCTGGCATGGTTTATGAATTAGACTTTCTTTCTGTTGACAAGCAAAGACTTGTCTGGAAAGTGAGGACTTTTTCCCAGAAGCTGACAGCCTGGCCAGAGAGTAGCAAGGTCTCAGCAGAGTTTTAGTCACACCAATTCATTTATTTGGAGGCCTCAAGCTATCATTATGTTCAAGGTGATCATAAATGCTGCCTGG
This sequence comes from Coracopsis vasa, assembly GCA_026283785.1. Classification (NCBI taxonomy): domain Eukaryota; kingdom Metazoa; phylum Chordata; class Aves; order Psittaciformes; family Psittacidae; genus Coracopsis; species Coracopsis vasa. The sequence continues at coordinate 19,314 of JANHGB010048352.1, forward strand.
TTGGAACAGTGAGGTGGGAATTTCTAGCTCAGTCCAGTCTAGACCGGAGTTTGGTAAGAAAGAGTGACAAAGAGAGGACTGTGGGATTGCTCTGCACAGTAAGTGCCATCATGGAGGGACTCAGGACATGTTTATAAGTGCAAGCCTGGCATCCAGTCCCCGCTAAAGCTGCTGGAAATAACTGGAGACCTCTGCTTCAGCAGGCTCCAGGAAGCTTATAACCCAAACACACATGGGCTGCTGGTAGCCAGATACTGAAACATACTAGATTTTGCTTTTCTTCTTCAGACCCAAGAGTTTCAAGGCTGCATTAAGGTGAAGAGCAAGGACATAGCTGTAGGAAAAACGTGTTTTCTCTTTGAGCCTGGATTGGTGTTTTACCTGTGTCCAGCTCCATGTAACAGTGAGAGAAATAGGTATGAAATTAATCTAATATACATGTATATTTGCATAGCCATGTATATAATATGCTACCTATGTGACGTCCCTGCCCATATGGAACAGAGTTAAATGGAAGACGCAAGCTGTAAAATGTGTTATCAATGCAGATGGCACAATGAGTGGTCTCCTAGATCCTGATCATAGCAGTCGCACACTATATGGAGAAACTTAACATTTAAAGTATGCTGACAATGCTTGGCTGTGGAAAATGAGATACATCCTACAACACCCTTGTAGGATGCGGTTGCACATTTAGCTGTTGAGTCTGTCTGTCATCATCATCATTTACTTTCACCTGCAATTTTGTCCCTTTGTGCTCTGTATTTTGAACAAACGGCATGAGATTATCCATAGTTTTTTGTCATGGTAGCATTTAATAGCTGAAACCGTTTTTTAAATACAGAAGGGGCAGACGAGGGAAATGTTAGTATGTAACATGTGAAGACCACCTTCAGGCATATCCACCTTCCCATTCCACAGTTTCACGCTATAACTCTTGTCCATTTGGTAGCAAGGTACTGCAATATCACATTTCATCTAAGTCAAAATTTTGCCAAAAGAAACACAAGCCTCTTTAGATCAGTTTTCACCAGTATTTGTTTCCAGTTATATCAACATAGCTACTCTATCAAACATACTACCCGATCCTTGTTTCTCAGTGAAGCTAATATTTTTATACCTCAATGCAAATAGAAAATAATAACTTATTACAAGCAATTTTCAATGTGAAAAATACTGCAACTCCCAGTTTGAAATGTTGCTTTTCTCCCTTTATGACTATGATTTTAGGAACTTAGATTCTAGTAATGTGACATTTTCCTATCCTTGCACATGATGGTTTGCCTGTTGGAGGGTTACAGAGCAGGATGTCTCACAAGGGCAGGTTGCTGACACAGACTTGCCCAATGCTAGAATGAAAGTGGGTTTGCAGTTTATGTTACAAGACATTGCTTTCAGTCATTTGAAGATTTTGGTAAATATTTTCCATTTTGACAGAAATATACTGTGTTGATCTAAAACATTCTGGGTTTTGCTAGGAAAGGGTGAGAAAAATCATGCTAATCAGGGTGAACTTTTTCTCCTCTAATCCGTTTGTCTCCTCTGTTCATCCTCCACTTCTCTTTTTTTCATAAGGAACTTATTCTTGTACACTAATATATATACCTGAACAGCCACACTACAAATAGTGCAAGGAAGCTGAAACTGCTAAAAGACTCTCAGCCTTTGCATTTCTTTAAGTATATTTAATTTTAGGAACATCACGAGTGCTTTTGCATTTAACATATCTACTTCAAAAAGGAGCATCCAAACTTTGTGTTCGGTAAAACAATGCACTCATCAAGGCTGCCATGGATCACAAATACATGCATAGACACACACACACATGCCCATCCCTTTTAACCTTTCATTTAGGCCCACTGTGACTGAAAGTGAATCATCTGAAGTGACATTCTTTAAAGACCTTAACAAGTCAGCAACTGCCATTGAAAGAGGGAGCTGCTGCAAAGAGGAGAGTTTCTGACTGTGTGTGCCTTTTAGACCTGTAGGAAGAAGCACACGCTTTGCTCAGGGCTAGGTTTTGAAATGAGCTAGGCCACCATTCAGCCAAGTATTGTAAGCTTCTGCTTGATTCTCCTTCAAGCAAAAAGGGAGTGCTCAAAGCCCTGTGTGAAGGGTCCCCATGAACATCACTTTGTTTTTATTGCAGTTGGGTAAATTCCTGAGCACAGTTACTTCCCTGCCTGGTGGAACAGGCTTTCCATACTTCCTATGTGTCTAAAAATAATACATAATGAAGTATATATTTGTGTGTTCCCGTAATCTGTGGTTTAGGCTGTCATGTATATTATCTTTGTACACCAGTTATTTAAGTTATTTTTAAGTCCAGATTTTCTTCTCTTTATCCCATTCCAAAAACAATAAACAAAGCTCATGAGGAGAAGGAATAATAACATGCAACCTCCCTATAAACACATGGGTATCATTCCGCCTGAATTCTTCTCCTGCCTAGCAGCCACCCTAGAGTTCTCGCAGCTTGTGGCTCTTCCACTGGATTGGGCTTTGTCTTCCAGTAGGAACTAGTGGGTGCTTATACATGCTGTTCTGTTCTACCCTGTACAAAGCTTTGTTCAGCTGAAAGCATTTTTAAAACCACTGAGACACTTTCCACCCCTGCAGTCCTGCTAAGGTCTCAGCCATGCCATGTAGCATGTCCATACAATGGATGTGGTGCTCCTGCCATCCCTCACCTCTTGGGGTCGGTACTGGAAACCCCAGGTGGAGGGTTATGAGACAAATGGTTCACTTTAAGAAACAAAAACGTTTCTATCCCTCCCAGTTGTGGGAAAAAAATTGAGACACAACTGGGACCCACTGCCTCAGAGGAGCTGAGCTCCCAGTAAGAACCCAGCAACTATGTCACATTGCTGAGAAAGGTGTGTTTTTTAAGCTGAACTTAGCAGATGTGGGCCACAGCATTGCCATGAGATCACAGAGGACAAAAATAGCTGTGATCGTATTTCCTCATGTTTGCCTCGTAGGTGGGGAGATGTGGGAAGATTTCTCTCTCTGCTGGGGTCACAGCAGTGTAATGTTTGTTGTCTTCTGCCTACTGTCATGTGCCCCATAAAAGCCAAAAGAGGCCTTCTCTCTATTGAAAGAAGTACTTGGCATATTTCGAGCACATGCTGACACCAGTTGCTTTTCAAAGGCTCTGTAAATTCCAGCTCACTCTTCTATCCTATTTTCCATTCACAGACACAGCAAGGGGCATTTGGCAGACCATGAAATAAAACTGCACGTGCTGTAATCCTTTTCAGGGTGAGGCTCAAGCTCTTACTCCCTCTCCTCCCTCCCTCTCCACCCGTTCACTCCCAGTCTCTTTCTGTACAAGTGTGACCAACTACAGGAGCACCTTGCTTGGATTAGACAAGGTCATGGAAAACGCTTGGAAAATCTAGGGCTTGTTATGAGCTCAACAAGCAGTGATACCGACCTTACTAGTTTTAATAGCACAGGGATTTAATTCCACCCAGTGAGCTGTCTTTTGCTTTCCCCCTCTCCTTCTACTGCTAGCCCAGGTTAACTCTTTGTAGGCTCAGGAAAGGTTGGCTACTTTGTCATCCGTAACAGAAAAATAGTCTCTAAATCACTGCATTGCTCTTGTGGGCAGGCAAAAAATGTCAGGTCTGTGATTTGTGACTAAGCTCAGCCAGGTTTGCAGTAGACATGCTGAGCACTGCAGTGCATTCCTGGATTAGTTTGATATTCCCTTTTTGCCGCCAAAAAAGCCTGCTGCCCTGCTTGGAAGATAAACCACGAGAGCAAAAAGAGCACATTTCTCAGCTTCAGTGTCTGTCAGGTCTTACACTGCAAAGGGACCTTTGGAGTGCACCAGTGCAAAAGTGGTACAGAACAAGGCAGTGGGAGTGATCCTCTGGAACATCAAGGGGATGGAGAGGGAGGCTTTGTGCCTATAACTTGTGAGCTTTAGGGACCAAACCTACTTAGTTATTTTAAATTGGCTTTGTTCCATTGACTTGGTTTGTCACTTAGGCACAGCTTTGTGTGTTTCTGGATCCTTTAATTTTAGGCTTCTGAGGGAAAAAAAAAAAAAGCCAAACAACTATCTGATTTCTCAGTGTCTATTTTGCTCTGCAAGGTTACGGTTCCGTACATCTCATGGGTCAGTGCTGCCCGCTGCTGGCTTGCTCTCCCCTCTCCTCCCTTCCTCTCCCTCCTGCCTCCAGCCTGCTTCCATTCGCCTTCTCAGCTAAAACACAGGAAAAACGGATGCTGGAGGCATCAGCTGGGCAGTGGGAGCAGGATTGGAGAGAAGAGGTGGGAGAGGGAGATGGGCTTCCTCATGTAGTGAGGTGTTGTGTTGGGTCATGCCATTGGAGCCATCCCCTGCGACATTAATGATTTATCACTGGATAATTGAGTTCACTGAACCTACCCATGAATGAAGTCACTGTTCTGCAGGGTGATAGAGAAGGTCCTTACCCCAGAGAGCTGACATCAGGAGGCAAGAGTTGGCTGCAGGAAATCATCCGTGGGAGAAGCAGCTGCCAGGAGGTGCACAGTAACATGGCCAGGACAGCCAGGAGGTGAAGGCACAGATCAAAAGAAAATGCAGAAATGCCTATGAGGAAAGGATGAGTTAATTACCTTAACACCAACCAAGTTGTATTAGAAGGGACACTTTTATTTTGAGTAAGTAGCTTTCAAGTATATTACTTTAGCAAGAAGTCCTAGCCTTATTTCTCTAAATAGAATTTAAAAATCCATTCTTGATTTGCTTTCAGCAACTTGGAGAGAATTCCTATCTAGATGCAAACCTCATGGCTTGGTCCAGTCATTTCTGCTTCTCTATCCATTTGTTTAGTTTCCAATTTAGAGCTTTCAGATGTGGGCAAGGAATAAGGCAAAGTTGTTTTGTTAGCTTAGGCTCATTTTAGCTTTCTTCCTGTAGAATGTTCTTGAAATCCATATTTGTACCTACTTATTTTGGTTTAGAAAGTTACAGAAATAAGGTAGCAAACATTAATACATTAATGAGAATAAGCGATATTTCTCCACAAACCTCTAAAACAGTCTCTTTGTATCCAGAAGAAGTATAGTTTTTAATTGCCCAGATTTTTAACCCAGTGACATTAGAGAAGCACAAAAGCAAGAAGGATGAGCCCCAAGGTGTGTTTACTTAATGTCTTTGGAGGTGCTGTAAATCCATGACTACAAGCGTCTCCTGTATTTCAGAGAAGCTGTGTGGAAAGCAGAAGTGAAAATGCTGATCTCAGCAAATTTGGCACAAATTTGGGCAACGGATCACAGATACTGTTTTTATAGAAGCCAGCTCATCAACCCTTATTTTTCATGAAGCAGATCTACACTTTTTTTCCTTCTTTCTTCTTTTTCTTTGGTCATTGTTGTTAAAAATGTGAAATGGAAAATAAATGCTTTATCATCAGCCATAGCATGATTTCCACTAGCACATGAAGGTTTCTTTGCCTTGGTCTTTTCTAACAACCAGTAAATATCTGAACACATGGTTGTGCCAGATAAAAGAACAAAGTAATAATACCATACGAAATCAGCCCGGGCAGCTAGCTAATGAGTTGGCTTTCTTTTCTTTCAGAACTATGGGAATCAAATTCAGTTCTGTGCTGGTATTTACTGTCAAGTGGCCTACTTCAGATTTTAATGATCTCTTGAGACCCTGGCCTGACCCAAAATGTTGTTACAACTTGGCCCACTGCAGTATAATAAACTATAAACCTGTCACATGGTGCCCCTCGTTCAGTAATTAGAAACGTCCTAAGACCAGTGTTAAGTACTGTGCCTAAAAACAGGCTGAGCAAATGCCAGTTTACAAGGGATTCATGGTCAAGGTGCTGAGTGAATTGCTGGCTGAAGAGGCAGGCCACAAAAAAAGAAATGAAAAGAAACCTTGCTAAGCTCCCTTTGGGAAAATTGCAGCAGCCTTCATTCTGCATAATCAACAGCTGCAGGAGCAAAAGCATTGCTCATCTGATTTCTACCAAGTGGAAAATATATACTCTGTGCATCATGGAAATGGAGACGATATATAGGGGTATAACAATGCTATAGATAGAAAACATTTATAAATGGCTAGTTGGATGTTACTTTTCAGGCAAAGAACCAGGGCAGAGATTGTTGCAGAAAAGTGCCAAAATATGTTTAAAAGCCTGAGGAGTAATGAATATACACTCTTGTGACCATACATTTATGAATGTACAATTAATTTATATTGCATTTCAGCAATGTTATCCCCTACTCCACACTTAATTATGCTAGATAAATACCTGGAGTGAGGAACGCGTTGCTGACAGTTGCGGATGAGGAAGTCTGTTGTCATAAAAATAAGGACTAAATTTTTGCAAGGTGGAGACAGCTTTAAGTATTTTCATACTTAACCCAATCTTTACTGCAATTTCTAAGTAGACTGTTAACACCTTACAGTTCCAAGAGCTTTTCTGCTTGAAGACCTTGACACTTACAGCCCACACACCAGTGAAATCAATGCCAGTTAGTGACTCTGCACCTTTTATACCCCGGGCAGCAAAGCTAGGTCCATATGTTTTTATCAGACTAGGTGAGATTGTTTGTTTCTTTTCCGTTCCTTTTTAATACACCTTAAGCCATGGACATGTCCCTCCATGTTGGAGTGGCAGCACATGCACCAGTGTGGCCATGCAAGGGAAGCTGATCTTCCTCCCCGCTGCTGTGTCTCACATGCTTCCACTGGGTGCTTTAACATAATAGTAGACCCCGAAACTTGTGACAGTTTGAGTAGAATTGCTTTCTCATTTTATATCTTCATTTCAGGGGGCTCTGTGATCCTCCAGGAAATAACCCGGGTAATGGAAAACCTCTGATAATATCAACAGTACAGCTCTTACCCAGGAAATCAAGCATATACGTTCACATGGCCCCTTGCAAGCTGTCATGTCCTCTGACAGTAGACAGTTAACTGCATTTGTGGTTTCATTAACCCCACTAATCCTCTAACAAAAAACCCCAACACACCCTCTCAGATAGCAAGAGACACTGATTCAAAATATATTCATTAAATCCTTACAACCTAGCAGATCAGGAACAAATCCTTTTGTGTATCTTTATACCTTATAAAGATGCATAAGGATCTCGCACATGCAATTTATTATTCATTTTTAGGTCTCCTCTGGGAGCAGGGGAGGCAGGCAGAGGCACAGGACTCCTCTGCATTTGGTGGTGAAGGCCTCCGAGAGGGCTTGGGGCAGGCTCTAAAGCAGGGGAAGGAAGCAATTGGAGGGAAAAAGGCAGTTTTTAAAGCCTTTGCCCTCGGTTGTCCCCCAGCTCGGTGAGTGATGTGTGATGCAGAGCAGGGCCGTCATGCCTTTCCATCATTCTGCCACTCAGCTTCAGGAGGGGGTTAAAAAAAAGCCTCTGCAAGCCTTCATCCATGAGACCTGGTTGTGCATTGTTTGTCAAGCTGCGTTGTACACCATTGCTCTGAAACCCTGCCAGCAGGCCTGGCCACACCAGTGTCGTGGAACACTTGGAAACAACTGCAGAGAGACTGTTCTCATTGCCCTGGGAAGTGGAGCCCATAGGAAGAAGCTGCTGTTTTCCAGAGTGACCCTGTTAGGAGCAGTTACCAAAAATGGAATATAAAACAAGCATGTGAATGTGAATTTACATTCATGTAAATCTCTGATGACTATTTGGGGATACAGCGAAGAGCTGACTTAATGCATTAAAACATTTTTTTCTCTTAGTGGCAGATAGATTATGGCTTGAGTAAAAAAATAAAATTGCCACGTGCAAAATATAAGCGTGCAGTGAATAGAAACCAGCTCTCAAAACTGGCATGTAAATCATTTTGTTGTGTTCTCAGGCTTGTTGCACAGCGCTGTCACTCTGGTGTCGGTGGGATGGGTTTGGTCCTGTAGGCATAGGATCAGAAACCTTTTCTGAGCTTCCAGCTTTTTTTCTGGTGCCTCTTAGTGATAATTTTCTGGGAAGAATCTTTCACAAAAGCGCTCATAAACTGATACAAAGGTGAGCTGTTTTTTCCTAACAGGATTCCCAGATGTAGAAATGTTTAGAGCTAGGTTTTGAGCTGATTTCATTTTAACACGCCACTTGATTTGGAACTGATATCTTTTATGTGATCTAATTGCATTTATTTTGTGATAATTCTATGAATAATGTTGGAATTAATATCCATCAGATTAGTAACTGCCCAGGATAGTACTTAATCCACTTTTAATTTGAATGAGGGGATTTAAAAATCTCTAAGTACATTTTACACCATTGCCATCTGGGTTTGGTCCATTTCCCAAGGACATCATTCGGAGTGTTATCAGAGGCCAGGTCACTGGTAGGTCAGCTCTTGTCTGTTGGATGAACTGATCTGGCACACAGAGATGCCAAACTTTAGCTGACTGAAAAGAGGGGAGATACAGTGATGGAAAATACATGAATGTATTGAAAGAACCTAAATTCAATCTGCAGTCGGCATTTCTCTGAAGCAGCCAGCCTCAGGAGTTTGCTTGCAGCTCTATCCAGATAACCCACTAAGAAGTCTACAAACTCAGTAGTCTCTTCATGGGGAAACAACGTCTGGTATTTTATTTTGGGATCATCAGAAACCCAGCACGGCCAGAGAATAGTCATAAAAGGGGAGCTCATGTTTCCTACCCTTCTCCATATTGCCTCTTTCACCATTAGCTACTTGAAAACATCAACATGTGTCTCCAAGTCTAACCATGTGCCATCTTTCTCTTGTTGAAATAGTTAGCAGAAAATATATGTAAGAGAAGTACTGTGTTATTCCTTGGGGTTGAATGATCCAGAGTGGAATGAGGTGCTTCACTATCAAGTAGGTCAGATGTCTTCCCAGCTCACGGATCCAAACGATAAAGTGGATAGGAAAAAGAAGCAGGGGGTTACATGATATGTGGATTTGATGGATGTTTAAATTGGCTGTAAATGTGCAAGCCAATGTGTTTGTTTAGAGTTACCAGGATATGAATCAAAGACATAAAACCAGCAATCATTAAGGCTTAGAGAACCTCTTGGGAAGAAACAAATTAATATTTTTAAATGTAAATATTTTGATCTGACCTATTAGTCATGTTCTTGTGCTACAGTGTGAGGGATCCGAGTTTGATGTGGTAACACATCTCCTGTTTTCTGCAGGAAGAGCGCATTGTGCTTCATCCACTAGCACCTTGTCTGGCTGATTAAGTAGTGCTGTTTTCCAGGCAAAAAATATCTGTCAAAAACTTTTGCTCTTCAGAAAACAAATGTATCTTCAAACTTTCCAGTATTAAGCAGCACACAGTCTCTCCCATGTTACCCTGTTTAAACAGTCAGCCAGCAAATGCCAGTCTTAGTTCTTCTTTTAATACCTTTATTATTGTGAGAAATTGGTGGAAACGTTAAGAATACTTCTTCATGAGATCAGTGAATTTCCTCTTCTCTTTCTCTCTACTCTTTATGATTCCCATGGATTTATTTAGCTCAGATTTTTAAACAAGTTGATGATTAACAAATGTCAGGACATTACAGGCATAAGAAGCATGTTACAGATTGTTAAAAAAACATTGTCATTCAAAGATGTTAACATAGTCCTCTGTCAATTTTTGGTATACTGTACTATTTTCTAACAATGGATTTTTTATTCCAACATCTTCCTAAGATTTTTACAAATATAAGTATGACCTATACTTGCAATGATTTATCACATTGTTAGAACTGATAATAATTGGAACAAGTAGCTGTGCTAACAGATACACATTGAAAGAGATGATTGCAAGAACTTTTCTTGTTTGGTTCTGTCTAGCTTTTCTTTAGAGTGCTGAAGATCCAGAGTAATCATCAAGAATTTGTGCAGGGATAGCCCTTAGTCATGGCATTAAAACATTATAGCTTGGGGAAGAGTGAGTTTACTGGTTTCATGCCTGCTCCTGGTCCCTCAGGTAGAATTGATGTCCAGTGTGAGTGTTGTTTCTTCTTGCTTTGTCCTTCCTTTGCTACTTACTACTTGTGATGCCTACGACTCACTTGGGGCAGCACAAGCCTTGAAGCACACTCTTCTGCTTACTTAGCACCTTTAACTGCTAAAGAAAATCTTCTAAATGAGAGCACCAGTGTCTGCACTGGGCTCCTTATCTTTATGGGAGCAGTTCAGTCTGTGGATGATGTCTTTCTGTGAGCCATGTTGCTTTGGCAGTGCATGACGGCAAGACTTGGAAGTGCCTAGAACAATTATTATAACCGTGAGTACTACAGCTTACACCTAAGATCTGTGTCTATAAAAGAGGCATTGCTAGGGTGCGTTGGCCCCAATTGTTAGAATTTCCTTTTTCCATTGGTCTAAACAAAGCGTGAGCCCATGATACAAAGCCTGTTTGCTTCCTCCATTTCTGCCTTACAGAACAGCCATTGTGAGGAATGTAAAGAGTTTTCTTGCAAGGAAGTAGTCTAAAGACTACTTGTAGATTTACATTTTTTTATATGTCCCCAGATACGCTGTAAAGAATACATTTTATAAATGCTAGAATAAATAATGGAATTGCAAACAAAAAAAGCATTGCGTGTCACAGCTGCGTGGCTTGCCACCCTTTGTCTTGAGTGACCCATTCAAGGACAAATGAAGCAAAGACTCCTTTGCTTGGGTTCACTTCTAGTCATTCAGCAATTTAACTATATTTAGGCCAAGCCTCTTTCTGGTAGTCTCAATTGTTACAGAATTTATAAACAAAGCAACAGCAGTAAGAGGGAGAATAATACAGTAGCTATATTGGGCAATACAGTGCTACCAAAATTTTTGCCTATTTGATATCTTTAAGCTCTCTCTAATTTATATTTTTAATTTTCCTTAGGTATTATGTGGATACCTACCAATGTATGGTGGAAAAAGACAGATTTCTGTACTTATTGAAAATCTTGCTGCAGTATAAAAGATGCCTTATTTTCACTGTCTACTCCTGAGTGGCTGTTAGTTGACTGAGTAAAAGTAGACTGACTCTGCCTCTTTCTGCCCCTTTTTTACTCTTTCTCAGAGATAGATACACAAAAATATTTAACTTACTTTTGCAAGCCCAGTTTTTCAGGTAAGAGGTTAGTGAACTGTACAATAAAAGTACTAGTATTGAAAATTATATTGGAGATTCCCTTGGGATAAAGAATGAGGCAGTTGGAGGTCAAGCCACATCATATGAGAAGACAAGAAAAAAACCAAGTTTCAAACTGGGCTACTATAGATCGTTATTGACCATTGCAGGAAGTCAAATGTGTCACTACGCTCCAGCCACTATATCAAATCACATGAATCTTATCACAGTTCTTCCCAAATTGCTTCTCTCTCCTATACTGTCCTCTGAAGACTTTGCCTGTCTTTGAGGTGACATGCCCATTTCCCACTGGAGTTGTAATTCAAATGAAATCATATCACAGTGACACTAGCACAATTAAATCATAAAGGCCATGATGTGTATTTCTAAAATCTATTATGAGATATATATAGACAGATAATGCACATTAGATTGTTATTTAAAAGTTTTTCTTTTAAAAGCTCGATTTAAATCAAAGTAGATTGCCCATATTTACTAACATTCCTTTCTAATCTCAGGATTTAGCAAACATGAGACTGCATTACTCTATTATACAAATAGGAAGACCGAGATACTAAATGTGACTTTTTCCTGGTCAGAGAGCAAGGGGCATGAGTATTTTTCAGATCTCAAGCTTCTCAACTCCTCTATCGTATCTGTTGCATTGACATATCTCCATAATTCCTTATTTAGCTTTAGGCTATAACTGATCAGGACAATTCTTTACTAAATCTAGAATCCTATCAGTTATATTCCCACTAAGGCTGTTCTTCAGCTCTTACAAGCATCCTTCCTGTCCATTACCCTCTCTAAAGTACCTGCTAATTTGAGATTTTACTATATCAGAAGCAGATTCTATTAAATAAGACATGAAACAGAGTTTGTAGGAACTCAGTTACAGGCATTAATGGGCATTAATTTGGGGAGGCTAGTGGCAGCCAAACCACATACTGTACCCAGCGTGGTAAAGAGCAGAATGTGACAGAAAAGGGAGGGGAAAAAGCACTTACACAGCTGTTCTCCTGGGAAATCAAGAGTCTGCATGGGACATCAGCTGGTCCCAGATCCTCAGGAAATACCTTGAGCTTTATGTATTACCATGTAGTTAGCGTAGAATAATCCCATGCTAGATACCATCTTTTCCTACCACATCTTGAATAGGAGCTGGGCTGTGTTACTGCCATTTGAGAAGGGTGCCTCCAAAGGAAATGATGGCATTTGCACCATAGTGCAGGCTCAAGGCACGCTGCAAGTGCTGTGGCTCGCAATGATGCATGTGACAATGACATTGTGGGAGGGGAGAGTTAAATGACGTAGACATATGAAAGTTTGGGCTCTAGACTTACTGGTTTAAAACTTATCTTTTTTTCCTAATCCATCTGATTATCTTTTCAAAAGTATTTAATTTCCTAGGCAAACTTTAATTTATTACATTTTGTCTCTGTCTCTTGGTAAGAAATCCACCAGATTAAAATTATCACACAAATAAGGACAAAAAATTACCCCTCTGGTGATGACCTGGAGATACAATTCCTAACTGGCAATGGCCCAGAGGAATTGGGACTGAGTCCATGGGGTCTTAACAACAGGGCAAGTGGGGACATGGAGAACAGCAGCTGAGACTCCATGGGCCTGCAGCATGTTGTGTGTCGGTAACATCGACAGGTGGCACAGGAATTCAGTGCATTTTGGCTCCAGTCCTGCAAGGGCTTAAGCCTGCGCTTAAGATGCATGGAGGAAGGGTAATAAAGCTTACAGTATGCAAAAGACTTTATGAAAGATAAGCATTTTTTTCACCCAGAAACAGGCTTTGCTGCACAAATTTTTGTGCCTCAGAATATCAAGCAGCAGCAGAGTTAAATGGAATCATATTAATAAGCACGGATAATCCCATCATCTGAGGCTGGGCTGATGGCAAAGGCAGCTCCAAACACACACAGCTGAGTGAAATTTTCCTGCAATTAATTGGATTTGATTAAATTTCTCATTTAGTGGCTGGAGGAAAAGAAACCAACCAAAGACAGCGAGTGATGTTCTTGCTAACCTGGAGCTGTGGATGTTAGAAACCAGGTTCACCAGTACATTAGATGCAAAATTTGTTGCTCTGAACACAGAAGCTCAAGTGCAAGAACCCAGTTTCTCATGACCTTTCTCTTTGTCCTGACCTCCTCCTTTTCTGAAAGAGAAGACAAAAATTTTGACCCCCAAATGGCTGTTCTGGTGCTGTTATATTTCCATAAAAAAAGTTTAAACCTTTTAAGTTTTGTTCCCAGAAGGGTGAAAACCAATTTCAAGGCCTTGAAAGCTACTAGGGAATGGAGCTGTCAATCTCCAACCAGCTTTAGATCATGATCTGTGAACTCAGATGGGGGCATGTAGCCACGGATACTGTCCTTGTCCCTCCCTACTTGGGGCTGTGCTCTGCTCAGAAACACTGACTCTTGATTAAAATCACTTACAGCCAGGTCCTGAAAAATACTTGTAAATGAAGCAAGCAGTTGCTTTTACCATCTTGCTAAAGTTGTGTGTGACACAGGAAGGCTTATGTGGATACTAAATATGGCATAGGTTTGCCATTTGATAAATTCTGAACTGGTTTTATACTAAGTGTCTTGTCTTAAATTATAAAATCGAGCCTGGTTTTGGCTTCATTTCTCGTCTGTATTATCAAACTGTGTTATCTATTAAAAACTTGATTTGTTTTATACCAATGACTTCAGTCCTTTTTAGTGCCATTTTGAATAAAAAAACTGAAAAGAGCAAAAGAATTTTCTATAAAAAAACCACAACATTTTGAAAACTTTCCAGATGCAACATACAGGTTTTTCAAAACCCACTGAAAGTCTCTGGGAGCTCTGCCTTCCATAGTTTTCCATCGTGGATAACATCAGTGATGTAACAAGTGATGCTTTTTGTTATGGGTCTCCTGCTGTCTTTCCAACAAGTAGCAGTTTCCTATACGTGATTCCCATGCACAGCTCCTGGTAGTTCAGGCATCATGATCTCAGCGCCAGTACATTTACTTCCTGAAATATCGGAAAATTCCAACACACAAACTTAGTTTATGTTAAACTGATTTACAGTATCTCAACAAAGGAGAATGAAGAGCAGTGGTATCACAGCTCAGTCTCGCATGCACATATAAATGCATAAAGTCAAGGATATACATACATGCATGAGCACACCCAGCCACATTTTATTGACGTCGCCACAGTTTCTTAACATTAATATGACTTTTTCTCTGATTTATATCATGTATATAGAGATCGCTTCTAAAACCATTCCAGGATAACATAGCTTGCAGATTACAAAAAACCTGCTTTGTTGACCTTCTGGTTTCTTACCTGCCCCAGTAAACCAAAACCCAAACCACATACAAAACTAGCCATGCTGTAATTTATAGTGGTGGCTGTTAAAATGTCAGTCTAAGCCAGCCTTCCATAGCATATATGAGTAAAATTTGGACAGGAGAGTGCTACCTGCTTTTTTCTCTACTGCAATAACTAGTACTCCACTTTTGGAGGTTCCCCATGGCAAGGGGAGGTTTGCTCCTGTGTTAGATTAGCTGGGCACTGATAAGTGCTCCAGGGGTACCCTGGTTACTTCAGCTTCAATGCCCACCATCACAGCAAGCAGCCCACAGCCGAGCTCTCCAGAAGGACAACAGTTCACTCACTGTTCCCAGTACTCATTGACAGTACTGCAAGGCAAAACGCTTGCAACCACCACCACACATTTCAGGTCTCTGCTTTGTTACCTGTCTTTCAGGTCTGACTGCTTTAATTGTCAGCTAATAACTATGAGGGTTCACCATGTTATAACTGACCAGGCAGCCAGGCGGCATGCAGCAACACCTGGCTGCATCTAGACCAAAATCTGGCAACATCTGCTACCTGCCAGCTGCTGGCATGCCAGTGGGACTGCTCCTACTTGCTGGCAGACTCCTAAATCTGCAACGAAAGAAATGCCTTCTCTGTCCCTCTTTACAGTTGGTGGGAGCGCTTCAGCAGAATGGAGATGGAGTTATTCTACATCTGAACCATACCTAGACTGGAAAGATATATGCTAGCAAGGATGTGCCTTTTTTTCCCTATGACATTATGGGCAATACCACCCCATAAAGGCCACATAAGTTAAAAGCATAGTTTCTCATTTGTTTGTTGTTTTCCTTAATTGCTGTGTAGCAGCTTCCTTTCCATTAGAAAAAGTACCATTACCCTTTCTTCACCGTCAGGGATTTACAGTGCACAGATTTAGAGAGGAATCCAGGCTACACTGAAAACCACAGATGAGCTCCCAGGCCTGACCTTGGCAGGGCTGGGGTTTCACCTGAAGTGACTTGTGTGATGTATCACGCAGAAAGGCTGTGGCGCATTATGGGATTAAACACTGGTTTGGGAAAAAGAGCCTGTTTAAAACATTTGTCTCTTTTGAAAAACTACACACTTTGCAGAAATAAAAAGTTTTTTGGTCTCATCCTAATTTTGATGGTAATTTGCCAGAGTATTTCTTCAAGAACAACTGATGTAAACTTTTTCTGAAGTATGTGCTACATTGTTATTGTGAGAAACACCTGAACTTCCTCTTGCTTTCCTGTGTAAATGTGAGGACAATTGAGTTGAAAACGTCAAAACAAAAATATGTCACCTCAGCTTTTCAACATGAAATATGCAACTTCACTACATCCAGAATTATATCATTCAGATCTCCTGCACTGCGAGAAATTCTCATCATTTCTGTGTTCCCAATTGGAGACAACCAAGTTCCAAATCATACTTTTTTTCACTTTCTTCTCCTAAAAATCAGAATTTATGGTTTTCAGCCAGCTCTGGCAATGTGTCTCTTTCTCGTGTCTGCAAAGCATCGTCCTCATACTGCCAAATGAAGGATCCGCTGTCCATTCTGCCTGGTTACTGCCTGGCTCTGGACTCACCTCTACTAAACTGCCTGGCTGGTGCTTATCCTTTGCGATGATACATAAATCAAATACAGTGACAGGGATGTGGGCTAGACTAGTCTGGGCAGCTGGCACAGCCAGACTGTTCTCGCCCCTGGAAGACAAAGAAAGAGGCACGTGAGGCTGCGTTTCTGGATGAAGAGTTCTGACCATTATTCCGTCAGGGATAAACCCAGGCTAACAGCTTATTTCATATCAGTTAGTGCCAATCACTTGCGGTGTTTGAGAGGCTGTGTGAGCTCTGCTGCTGCTAGCCTGTGTAGGATTCAGGCGGTTAACCTCAAGGTGAAATTCTCTCTATCCCATTATATGCCCCCTGAGACACCCAGGCCCCCTCTACTTTGTTTTCCCTGCTCCCTGTCATTTATTTTCATCTCTCATTTTAATCTTCTTAGCACATCATGTGTGCCTCTCAAAAAGATGTTTTCTACACTATCTAGCAAGTACATTAATACGGTTTGTTTGTCTCCACATTTGGGTATCAGTGGTGCTTTTTGGCTATTTGTCAAGCATTTCTGTTTCAGTAAGTTTATCTTTCAGGGTTTCATACAATCACATTAGATGGGCAGACATTAAATAAAAGTGGGGAAAAAGTGCTGAGTGTGGCTAGAGGAAGAGAGAGCAGATCTATGGAAATGGCTCAGCTCTGGTTTTGTGAGGAAAAGGTGACTATGGATAAAAGATGGTCACTACATTTGTTTCCACACCGAGGCTGAGAAATAATGACTTTAGTCCTGCTAAACTTTGAATGCAAATATTCCACAAAAAGGGCCGAGAAATTGTACTTTGCAGGTAAATGGGGAAAAAAGCAACCCTCAGGGCTCCATTACAAGAATGAAGAGCAGCTGCGATGAATGAACCTTGTCAGTGTAAAAGACCTTACTCATTAGAAAAGAATGAGTTTCATTTTTGGGAGGGTGATCTGTGTTAGGGCTGTCTGGAGCACTGATGGTGCTAAGTGAGGCTTCTCACTGCAGCTGGCTTTGCACAGAGTGGTCCAGCAGAAAGCAAGGTGCTGCTGAGGCTGGTTGCAGTAAGGCTGAGGCTCTTCTGTCACCCTGTATGTTCAATTAAAAGACCCTTTTGCTCTGTTTTTGTGCCTGAAGGGATCAGCTTTGTGTAAGGTGAGGTATGTCAGCTCTGATTCTTCTTCTATCAAACTGTTTACATCACAATAAGTTTATATGTAAACTTTGGGCTTCACAAAAGTAGCAGTGCGCCCTGATTTCATCAAATTATGTACCTGAATTCATGTTTTTGTTCTGAACTGGGATTCATGACCTATTAAGGGCACTCCTAGTTGTTTACATTTATAAAGCTTCCTTTCTTTTGTAAGGCTCTAGATATTTTCTTCTCCTCAAGCAGTAAGACTTACAGCTGGAACCACTACTTCTCCAGCTGCCTACTTACTTATATTCCTTATGCTAGGGATTAGCTCTGCAAAGTCTTGCAGTTGCCTCTTGATGCTTTAAAAGAGGCAGTTCTACACTTTGGTACTTTATTCCAAACATTTTGTCAAGGTAGATGATACTAATAGATACATTACTGCTGGTTTACTTGCTTAGTTGAGGACAGCTGAAAAAAGTGGATGTTTTCCTATGATTATTTGCTTGTGCTGTGTAATTATTGTTCTGGAAGTGGCTGATGGTGGTACAAAAAATTTTCATTAAAAATTAATATGGAGGAGTCTATAATTTCTATGCAATACTTGATACAGTTCCTAAGTATTGTCTAAGGTCTTTTTGGCAACTTTTCTGCTCCACCAAATCTTGTATAAACTAACTGGGGAATTTACATGTAGCATATTTTATATGAGTGGAAAATAAGCCACCACTTGTACTCTGCTGATTCTATACAACCAGCAGTGTGAAGGGCCATATCTTTCGGCCTGGCTCAGCCCCATGGCGGTTCTGAATGCCAGCCCTTAGTCATTCCTGCCAGGTTTGACACAGTGAATATTACACCCTAGCAACCTGCTACTTGCAGGTTGTAGCTAATGATGCCATCTTAAGGCAACTTCTAGATTGCTCTTCTGCCATCTCTCTTCCTTATTTACAGTAATTTCTGATCTGGGAGGAGTTTCAATTAAGGAGTTTGGGTGGGATTAGCTAGGGGATGAGTTGGAGAGAGGTGGGCAGACAATCAAGATTGGGGAGGCTGCTGTTAGCAGGAGTCTGGTAGGAGCATCCATCAACTTTGTGCCCTGGAATACTAGAAATGGGAAGGCAGAAAAAAGCTCCTGGAAAGACAGGAAAAATACAAAATTAAGGGAAACTGGGACTGAAAAGGAGGGGAAGGGCTGCAGCTGGGAGTCCTGCCAAATTGCTGCAGTGCAAGTCGTGTGGCTGGAGGTGCTGTAAGGTCAGCAAGGGCCTTGGCCCGGAAATGTGATGGTCTCCACCTCATGAAGCCTGAAGCTGGTAATCACACAACATGAAAACTGTGACATAGCTGCCAGAACTCAAATATGTGGCATTTGGTATTACTTTTTTATTGTAGATAGATTATTCTGCCTAGAAAATGCTTTTCCTAAATAAGCAAGGATTTTTTTTGTTGTTGTTTTTTGTTGGTTTTTTTTTTGGTTGGGCTTTTTTTTTTATGTGTGTGTGTATATTAAATAATGTCTTATCCTGGCTCTGCATGCCAAAGAAACCACAGGATGAATGCACCTTCAGGTGTATCAAGAATCAGGTTAGTAAGAAGGCAAGGAAATATTGAGCAGTGATGACTCCTGGTTACTCTTTCTGCATACTTTCCAAGTGAGAGGGTCAGATTTGCCCCTGGCCTCAGCCTATGAAGTCAAGATGAAAAATTTTATGATATGAATCTGAAAAATCTTTTCCAGACTTTCTTACTAATGTGGTAAGCTCTTGTTTGGCTGGTTTGGGTTTGTTTGGTGTCAAAAGCAGGATAACAAAAGCCACAGTTTCACCAAGCTGATGAGATAAAAAGTAAGGAGGAACATGTTAATACAGTCACAGGAGTTTTGACTTGGATATCCCCTCAATCATCTGCATCTAGCAGTCTGAGCTTCATCTCCGGGTGTGAAGAGTAAACATCAATGTGGACAGCCACAAAAGCTTTTTAGCATAGGTTTAACTACAAAGCCGAGAAAGATGTTTTGGCTCTGAAAAGAAGCTAATAACCAGCACTTCAGTTGAAATAGATTGTTCCATAGCTGTGAAGTTTGCACAAAAACTTCTTTTATTAAGTTAGGAAGAACATTAGCAGAATGGATGTTGTTATTTTTGTATCGTGCATTTAGATTAGTACTGCACAAAGTACTTAAATAACTTTAGGTCATTTGCAATAAGAAAAGCACTTACGCACATTATATAACTTTATGCAGCTATTAAAAAAATCTCGGGTCTCTAGAGCATTTACTGAATCAAACTCAATATTTATTAGTAAATTGTATGAAAAGCCACTTTCATATACACACAGCTTGATTTCTCTAAAACTAAATGCGAACTAGAGATATTTCCATGACTCTTGTATTTAATTGCATGATAGAGAAAGAAAGCACAGTTGGAAACAGAATAAAACAGTCCCCTGTAGCATATTATTAGCTTTTGAGCCCAGAAAAGGAGATTATGGGCAATAAATAGAACAGGATGGTCTGATGTACTTATTACATCAACAAATGGAAAACCAATATGAAAGAGAAAAATGTGGGGGATTTTAAACCTTTTTCATGAAAAGATTGAGTGGGTTATCCAGTTAGATATCTGAAAAAAATATCTTAAATCAGGCTTCCATCCAATCTGCGATGAATGTTTGTGCAGCTTGAATGAATACGTGGAGTGTAGCAGTATCCTTTAGAATATAAAGGATCACTAAGCCTGGCACTCATATCCCTTCCCTCTTGAGCAGTTCTCCATCTTGAGTAACGACCTAGTAAGTGTTATTTGTAGTGCGAGTCAAGGCATTTCTACATACTCCTCGATTTTGATCTTTGCGGCTTTCACTTCAGTTTTCAAGGGAAAACACTCATGTAAAATGATGCCCTTTGACTGGTGCATGACAAGATTCTCCTACATCCTTTGAATTTGGCAGAGTAATACTTGTTATGGTGTTATTCTAAATAATATGAACTTCAATGTCAGCACCAACCAGCTTGGAGGAAAGAAGAGACCTGAGAGTATAGGGAGCTGTCTCAGCAAAGGCAAGTGTATGGATTTGATCTTATTTACAAGGCAGAGATCTCAGACTGCCCTTACTATAAAATCATCATTGGGAGCAATTGGCCCAAGCTTTCTTAGTTGCCCCTAAATAATTTTCCAAGTTTGGAAATGTATGTGCATACATATATCATAGAATAATAGAATAGTTGGGTAGGAAAGGGCCTGAAGATCATCAAGTTCCAACCCGCCTGCCATGGACAGGGACACCTCAAGCTAAAGCATGTCACCCAAGGCTCTGTCCAACCTGGCCTTGAACACTGCCAGGGATGGAGCATTCACAACTTCCTTGGGCAACCCATTCCAGTGCATACTATCTTTGAAAAGACTTTTAAAGCATCTATTCTCCAGGTTCAGAATAAAGTAGCATGGGGGGAACATAAATCCAAAGGAAATAGATGAATTTGCTCAGAAAGAAGATGGTTGCTCATGACTGTCACATGCCCCAAAGAAATGAGACCTGATGCAAGAACAGACTTGCACCAATGCAGCTGCACCAGCTATTTCCAGAGGATTGCTATTAGTGAATGAAATCACATCTTCCCATTACAAGTGAGTGTGGGTTCTCATAGATTTCAGTTCTTCTCTTCCATTTTTAACAGCACCACGTCAAGTGTATCTGCACCAAAAAGCCTGTGAACTCCTCCAGGTAAGATGCGCTTCACAAGGAAAATGACCCCAAAATGACTTCAAGATCAAATGGTTTCCTTACAAACCAAAACCCACAAAGCCAGGAGCAGAAGAAGAGCAGGAAAACAGCTTCCTGGCTTCGTTAAAGAGCAGAAGGAATTCAGCAGGAGCACATGCAATCTCTGCTGTAGGCATAACCACAAATCCTCCCTCAACTGGCAGCCTAATTACATGCTAGGCCATACTTAAGAACTGGGTACAACTTTATTGGCACATCTATAAATCAAGGCAGAGCAATTCTTGCTTAAAAGGTCTCTCTGGCGAGTAGAATCATTCCATCTTCAGACACCGCTTCCTCATTCCTCACTCCCACTTCTTGGAAGTCTCTCGCAAGTGCAGCCAAAGCCTTCCAGGGCTTGTTTTTTACTGGGGGTTAAATACCCATTCAAATGTATTGTTCCGGAGCTGGCACTAATGTCTGGGAAGATCCATGGATGCCCTGAAGGAAAACACTTCTGAGGGCACAGGGGATCAGGTTATTTCACATGGAAACCTGGAGGAGCAGCTCAGGCTTGGGAGAGCCCCTGGCAATGGGGAGGGAAAGAGCAGATGCGCAGAAGAGCTTTAGTGGAGAGAACCATCAAGATGAGCTGGGTTCAGTGTGACCTTCACTGCTCTGCTCCCTTAGACCTTTGACCATGTCTTTATATGTATTTAAGGAAGCACCTAACCATCAGAGCACCAGATCTCTATTGAGCCCTCTGGGCGCTACTGTACCACAAGCAACAAGTCCATTAAGACTTTCAAAAGCCAGAAATGCAGATGAACAAGAAGCCAGGGGAAGGAAGAAGTGCTTATGAGATAAAGAGAATACTGCATGTTAGCTACAGAGGGTGCATTTAGGTTTTCTAAAGCAGACTGATAGAAATCTCAGTGCTTTAATTCACATCATCATTTAAAACAGCCCTTTTGTCTCCAGCCCAGGTGTGCTTCTGACTACAAACTGACAGCCATGGGATCCGGGTGCATTCCAAGGAAGTTGCGAGTGCTCCATCCCCAACAGTGCTCAAGGCCAGGTTGGACACAGGGGCTTGGAGCAACCTGCTCTAGTGGAAGGTGTCCCTGCTTGTGGCAGGGGTTGGA